>JAUMHM010086273.1:0-11057 GCA_032362435.1 Melikaiella ostensackeni
CACGATAGAACCTGGTTTTCAATATGTAACACGAAGTTGGTTCAAATCTTAATAGAACGCTAATTTGAACTTCAACAATCTTTACAATACGTTACAGATATTACATTTCACTGAGTAATTTCTAAATTATGTGAAACTTTAAGCTGTGTAAATTCGAAATATTCCCCTTTATTTTGAATTATTTCCCATGCATTTTTCAACATTCTAAACTAAGTGAATATGGCTTTATTCAACATGAAGTTTAATAAAATATCATAGAGACAGGAAGAACAAAATCGTAGAATGCATACAAAAATACTCCATAATTAATATTACTTAAGCTTTGCATTCAGTAATTTTTACAAACCATAAATTCTGTTATGTTAGTAGTGCAATTCTTACCATTTATTTACATTTAAAAAATTCCTTTATGTCGAGGAAATTTGATACTTTGCCCATGTCTTAAAGGATTTATACCCAATTTTCACTCAATTTTTACCCAATTTCAAATCCCTTGTTTTCTCCTTGAACTTGGACACTTCATTCCAAAATTGGACAAACGGGTCTCCAGCATCTATTTGTACGTACAATTAAAGTATTTTTTTTCATATAATGCAAAGGCAGTTATTTTATGCTTTTGAGATCGCTGATTCCGAATTACGTATTAAAAATGCAAAATTCAAAATTGCGAATGCACAAGGCTTCCACATAGTCACTTTTAGGCAATTTTTTTTTCAAATCACTTGTTAGTCACATTTTTAAGATAGTCACTATAGTAACTTTTAAACGAACAGATCACTGTAGCTTCTTTTTGTCCAGTAAATTATAATTTAAAATCCAAGGTTTAATCACTATTGAATTTAGGCCTATACCTATTTCTGAATTTTCTTGAATCCTTTTGTATTTCCCTGAATTCTTTGGAATTCCCTTGAAATCCACTGAAATCAATGGATTCTTTTTGGATTTTCAATTTTTTCAATTCACCCTGAAGACTTTTGAATCCATCTTGGATTTTTGTGAATTTCATCAGATTTCTATTCACTCCCATTTATCTGAATTGAATGGAATTTTTTTGTACTCAGAAGATTTTTTTGCATTCACTTGCATTATTTTTAATTCACCTTGAATTTGTATGAATTTGATAGAATTTTCTCGAATTCCCTTGCATTTTTCTAAATCAACTTCAAACTTAATGAATTCAATGAATTTTTAAAATATTTTTTGATTGTTTTCAATTTACTTGAATTTTTATCAATTTCCTCGAATTATTTTTATTCCCCTTAAACTCATACTCAGATTCTATTTTATTAATTGTTTTTTTTCTACTTTTACATTTGTTTTTCAATTTACTTTAATTCCGCTGAATTTGCCCTGAATTCTGCTCACTCTCATTTTACTGAAATCAATGGAATTTCTTGGATGTTTTTACATTTTATTAGAATTCTCTTGAATTCACTCTGAATTCTTATAAATTTATCTTGAATTCATAAAAATAGACTTGGAATTTTGATAAATTTCTTCGAATTCTTTTGAGTTCAAAAGAACATTAGGCACATTAGTCACTTTTTTTGAAAACTTCGTTTACTCTCTAAATCTTCCTCATCAGTACTTAACAAATACTATCTATAATTAACAAATAAAATTATCAATTTCACCGTAGTAGGTGTATACGAGAGGAAAATTATTTAATAAATCAATCAACTGTTTGGGATATTTAAAAATACATACTGAAATTTTTAAAGGTTAAATAATATAAAAATTGAAATAGAGAATAAATTTTGATCTTTTGAATTAAGTGATTTACCTTAACTGAGTGTAAGTTCACATTAGCGTCTTACAAAATTTACAGTTTTGATAGTAAAAATGTAATTTTTACTTATAAAATGACTATTATTATAATCAAGAAAGATTGGATTATATAATTTGATTCTGTTTTGTGACTTTTTGAAAAATAGAATTTTCAGAAAAACTTTAAATACCGCAAAAACCCGCAAGGAATTTTTTCAGGGCTTAAAATAGACATCATAAGAAATTGATATCTAAAAAGAGCACATTGACCTTTTTTGACTATTTTTTTAAACTCATATTATTTGTTCTCGCTGTATTACTTGCAAACACATTTTTTAAATAATCGTATCCCACTAATTCCACATGAAAGTTTAGAAAGCTGGGTTTAGCGTACAGAAATTGTTCGGCTTTTAATAATTCTGCAAAATTTAATCATTTTCTTGGTGTTATTATTGAGTGTGAAGGTGTTTGATAAAAAAGCAAGTAAAAATTTTTTTTTGTTAATAAATTTGACTTTATTTTTTAAAATAGTCTCCTTCGACGGCTATACACTTAGCCTAGCGAGATTCCACTTTTTTCATTCCTTCAGAAAAGTAAGATTTCTCGAGGTCTGCAAATTACGCATTTACGGCATCGATCACTTCTTTTAAAAGAAGTCGCACGGAGCCAAGTCTGGAGAATAGGGTGGATGAGGAATCAATTCGAAGCCCAATTCGTGTATTTTTGCCATTGCGATTGCGGCGGTGTGAGCCGGTGCGTTGAGGTGATGAAACAGCACTTTTTAGTGCGCCAATCGTGGCCCGTTGTATTTGTAGCTCGGCTTTCAAATGGTCCAATAATGATGCATAGTACGTTCCTGTTATAGTTTTACATGTGATCAATGAGGATAATTTCTTGGGAATCCCAAATAACTGTAGCCAACACCTTCCCAGCTGACAAAACAGCCTTCGCCTTCTATGGAACACTTTCACCAGGCAGTACCCACTGCTTTGACTGCTGCTTTGTTTCGGGTAAATATTAATGGATCCAGGTTTCGTCTACAGTTACGAATCGACGCAAAATATCCTGCGGATTCCGGTTTAACTTCGCCAAACTCTGCTCTGAAACGTCTTTTCGTTCGCGCTTTTGATCGGGAGTCAGCAATCGCGGCACCCACCTTGAACACACCTTAACCTCCAGTTTTTCGAGCAAGATGTTACAGATTCGTTCAGTGAAGATGCCTACAGCCTTGGAAATCTTACGCACCTTGATTCGGCGATCTTCCATAACCATATGATGAATTTTTCCCACCATATCCGATGTGGTGACCTCAACTGGGCGTCCGGAGCGCGCTTCATTTTTAGTTGTGGTTCGGTCACTTTCAAAATCGTTTATCCAAAAATAAATGGTTTTCAACGAAGAAGCAGATGTGCCATAATACTTATCGAGCTTTTCGTTTTTTTTCATTGTTCACAAAATCATTGAAATGATGAGGCGACAATTACAATAAAGACAATAAAAAAGTACTTGACAGATTGTAATGAAATTTTTGATTTAGTTTTTTTACGGTTAGCACTCCACAAGAATGATAAGGATTTTATACTAGTGGCGCTATTCGGTCGTCAGGCCCGGGACTTTTCAAATGACTTAGTATTGTCCTGAAAGTCGATTTTAAGAATCGTTTGAATTTTAATTTTGAGGACTTATACTTGTAGAGAATTTCAAGGCGCGTCTTTTTTTCTCCTCGCAAACATTTGCAGGTTTTGTAGTTTTTGAAGTAATTGGTAAGAAGTGGCTTTTTCGAAAACAAAATATTTCAATCTTTTTTCACTTCAACCCGCGCTAACTTAGCGAATTTTCAGAAGTTTTCGCTTTGATTGATACTAAATTACGTGTTTAAGTCTGCTGAAACTATTTAAAAAAGAAAAACTGAAATACATTCATCAACAAAAAAGTTGGTGATTTTTTTTGAGTTTGCAAAAATCATGAATTTCAACCTTCAAGTGCTTCGTTTATCGAGCGAATTTTCAGCAACGGAAAACTTCCAGTGGACAAGTTGTTGATTAAGGTTCAAAGAAGTTTTCTGGCAAATTTTAGCTCAATCGGTTCAAAAGTTAAGAAATTATGAATGTTTCAAATTGCAAGCGGCAATCTTGACGCTGCCCTATGCACGTGCCTCCTCGGCCACGAACGTGTTGCAGCGGATGATACGATACGACGATGATTCGGATACGAAAATAATACTTAAGATATTAGCATTAAAATAATTTATTTATTAGACATTTTTAACTATAAATTATTAAAATATTACTTTATTAAAAACTACTTTCAATCACTTTCGTCACTCTCTTGAGTTTCTTCGGCATCTGTACTCTGAGTTGTTGCTTAAAAAAAAAATTTCGGAAAAATTCTTTTCCTTTAGTGCTTAAGTAACTATAGAGATTTTTCACATCCTTTACTTTGGCCGCTTTTAATCCAATTCGAGGTGGAAGACTTTTCGCAAGTTTTTCTAACTCAAGCGTAGGCTTAAAGAAAAAAGAGGTTGGATTTTGCAATTCGTAATTGTTACAAACATCCACTTTTGCATCAGGAAAAAAAAAATTTAAAACGAACGCTTTACTGATTTGTAAGTTTTCTGGCTTTCGCATTTTGCCTTTGCAATTTTCTTCAAAATCCTGCAGAAGATCTTCACAAATCTCGACCATTGTGAATGAAGAAGAACGAGCATTGCGAATAATTTCCACATATTCAACTTCAGTTTTAATTCGTTCTGATCTTTTTAATTTTTGCGAATATGTGCCAAGATTCCTATCGCACTGGCAATAGGAATGTCCTCGAACTGGGAACACATATTTTATTTCACTTTGCAAGTAAATTGTCAATAAAATTAAAAAATAAAACAACTGTGTGATTTTTATTTTCTTTATTTTTTTGTTTTTATGTACTTTTTCTTGTTAAAACTTGAAAATTTTTTGTAACATTTTCCTCCACAGCAGGATTCAAAAGGTTTGAAAGAACTCTCTGGGATTATAATATCTTTAACAGCGAAATAATAATTTTGCATCTATTCTAAAAAATAATCCATTCAGCGGCTCTTCGCTTTATTTATAGTACATTTTAGAAGAGAACTACACACGGTTGCTATTATTTGTCTTGGTATTCGACTTAACCTTCATATCGTCCGCTGCAACACGTTCGTAGCTGAAGAGGCACATGCACAGGGCAGCGTCAAGATTGCCGCTTGCAACTCAAAACATTCATATTTTTTTAACCAACAATCCGATTAAGATAAAACTTATCAGAAAACTTCGTCGAACCTTAATCAACAACTTTTCCACTGGAAGTTTTCCGTTGCTAAAAATTCGCTCGATAAACGAAGCACTTGAAGGTTGAAATTCATGATTTTTGCAAAGGCTGAAAAAAATTAACAACTCAAGCAAAACAGATTAATTTTTAATTAAACAGAAGAATTTTTGACTAAAAAAGATGACTAAAGAAATTTATACCGGAAGGGATGAAGATTCCAACCAAAAAGACGATATTGAATAAAAGTATTGAATTTTCAACCAAGAAAGATTTTTCAGTTGAGAAAGAAAAAAATTGTAACCAAATTCTTGAAATTTTAAGCCAAAAAGACGAATTTTCTACAAATCAGATGAATTTTCAACCCGAAAATATGAATTTTCAACGAAAAAGTTAATTTCCAACCAAGTAATTTGATTTTCCACCAAATTTTTCAAAACAAAAAGAAGAAATTCAACTAAAATGATGAATCTTTAACCAAAAAAGGAATGTCAACTGCTGAAAATTAAAAAAAAACGGCAACCCGTTTTCAAAAAAATCTACTTCTTTCAAAATTTTTTTCCTTGATTGAAATGTTTCTTTATTAAATTTTCATGTAAAATTATGTAAGTATAATATTTCCTACCAGAAAATAAGGATTTTTAACTAAAATGATAAATCTTCAAACAAAAAAATGAATTTCTAACAAAGAAGTTCAACTTTCAGAGAAAAAGATGAATTTTCAACAAAATAGTTGAATTTTTGACCAAAAAAGATAATAAGAAATTCCTACCAAAACAGATGAAGTTTCAGACCAAAAAGGCGAAATTGGACAAAAAAGTTGAATTTTCAACAAAGAAAGATTTTTCAGTCAAAAAAGAAAAACAATTTCAACCAAATTGTTGAAGTTTCAAGCCATAATGACGAATTTTCTACAAATCAGCTAAATTTTTAACCCGAAAATATGAATTTTCAACAAAAAAGTTATTTTCCAAACAAGTAATTTAATTTTCTACCAAAATAGTCGAATTTTCAAACAGAGAGGATGAGTTTCTAAACAAATTGTTCAATTTTCAGCAAAATATTAAATTCTTAACCAAATAATAAGGTTTTTACTTAAAAGAGATGAATTTTCAAACCAAAAAGAAGAAACTCAACTAAAATGATGAATCTTTTACCAACAAAAAAAGTTAATTGTTGAAAATTCAAGAAAAAAAACGGCGACCTGTTTAAAAAAAAATCTACTTTTTTCAAACTTTTTTTTATCGATTGAAATGTTTATTTATCAAATTTTCATGTAAAATTATGTAAGTATAACATTTTTCCACCAGAAAAGACGGACTTTTAACTAAAATGATAAATCTTCAAACAAAAAAATGAATTTCTAACAAAGAAGTTCAATTTTCAAAGAAAAAGATGAATTTTCAAGAAAATAGTTGAATTTTTAACCAAAAGATAATAATAAGAAATTCCTACCAAAACAGATGAAGTTTCAGACTAAAAAGTTGAATTTTCGACCAAGAAAGATTTTTCAGCCAAAAAAGAAAAGCAATTTCAACCAAATTGTTGAGGTTTTAAACCAAAAAAACGAATTTTATAAAAATCAGCTGAATTTTCAACCCGAAAATATGAATTTTCAACGAAATAGTTAATTTTCAACCAAGTAGTTTGTTCAAGCAAAGAGGATAACTTTTTAACAAAATTGTTAAATTTTCAGCAAAATAATTGAATTCTCAACCAAATAATGAGATTTTCAACTAAAAGAGATGAATTTTTGAACTAAAAAGACGAAATTCAACTAGAATGATGAATCTTTAACAAACAAAAAAAATGTTAACTGTTGAAAATTCAAGAAAAAAACGGCGACCTGTTTTCAAAAAAATACTACTTTTTCCAAATTTTTTTTATTGATTGATAAGTTCATTTATTACATTTTCATGTAAAATTATGTAAGTATAACATTTTTCCACCAGAAAAGACGGATTTTTAACTAAAATGATAAATCTTCAAACAAAAAAGATAAGATGAATTTTTAACAAAGGAGTTCAACCTTCAACGAAAAAGATGAATTTTCAAGAAAGTAGTTAAATTTTTAACCAAAAAAGATGATTAGAAGTAATTTCCACTAAAAGTGATGAAGGTTCAGACCAAAACAGACAAAAAAGTTCAATTTTCAACAAAGAAAGATTTTTCAGTCAAAAAAGAAAAACAATTTCAACCAAATTGTTAAAGTTTCAAGCCAATTAGACGAATTTTCCATAAGGCAGTTGAATTTTCAGCAAAAAAGTTAATTTCCAACCCAATAGTTCAATTTTCTACCAATACAGTTTGAAATTTCAACCGAAAAGACAAATTTTTGAGTAAAAGAGACGAAATTCAACTAAAATAATGAGCCAATAACCCAAAAAATGAATTGTACACTGTTGAAAATTTAACTGTTAAAAATGTTATATTTACATAATTTTGCATGAGAGTTTAACGAATAATCATTTCAATCTACACACAAATTTTTGAAGAAATCCAACTTTTTCGATAACGAATAGTCATTGGCAAATGATGTTTTGTCAAATTAAGAGTTATCCAATGAAATCGCAATAGAAAATTCATGAGATTAAAAAAAATATCAACACTGATCATCTCTTTATAAGAAATATTTTGATTTGTATGACCGAGATAAAATTTAAAAAACCGTGAATTTTTCCCAACAATAAAAGTGGCGACATTTAATTTGTGTCTTTTAAAATATTTTGTTTGGACTGGATATTGAATAATGAAAATTGGAGTTCTTTCTCAACATTTACCATTTAATTTGCATAATTGAAGTTTATGAAACTGATACTTTAATATTTTTAATGTTTCATTTTAAGATAATTTTTATTTTGAAGTCCTTAAAATTAAATCTATTGAAATTAGAAAGTTTTCATTTTAAAACTTTATGATTATTAAACGATTCAATCAAAAGTTTTTGAAAGATGAACTTTTAAAGCCATAACATTGAGAGTTAAAAATTCAGAAGAGTTCAATTTTGGCTGCTTTAGCTTTTAGTTTAGTTTTGATTACTTCAAATGAAAAAATCTTCAGCTTTAATAGCTTGACCTTTTGAATTTCAATGACTGGGAAAGACTTTTGTGAACACTAAAAAAACCAGGAAACGACCGGGAAATTTTTCCGGCGATAAAAGTGGCACTCTGCGGTTCCTCTACAAAGTCCCAATCTCGAGCTTAAAATCCCAAAAGCAAAGAACGAGTAGCAGCTGGTCCAAAACTTCTGATCCTCGAACTCGAATCCTTAAATAGAGATTACACGTGTAGAGAAGAGAAATAATTGTTCGCCAGGCAACAGAAGTTTTCAAAAGTTATGTAGTAAAATAAGACAAATTAATTAAAGCTTGCTATTTTTACTCATTTTTGTTTTCACATCAAATTTTAATACTGAGATTTCCTTATCCCCAGAACGTCAAGTATTTGAAAATCAAACGACACCCGTATTTTGAATTGCCGCCTGAATGCTACGCGCCACAGGCCACGCACATCGACTGACGCCATGATAGAAGTTTGCTGACAGCCTGCCACATAGTCACTTGTTGAAAAATAGTAGTGGAATTGTGTAGTGAGTTCTAAATTCTAACCTACAATCGTCAGTGTTCTGTAGAAAATATAGTGCAAGAGTAAATTTTCAATCTACAAAGATAAATTTTCTATAAAGTGGTCGATTTTTCAAGCAGAAAAGATTAAACTTCAATCACAAACAGTTGCATTTTTAAAGAACTTGTTGAATCTTCCAGCCGAAAAGGCGATTTTTTTAGAAAATAGTTGGATTTTCTACCAGGAAAAATGAATTTTCAACCTAGATTTTTTCTATCAAACAAGATGGATTTCCTATAAAAAAAGACGAATTTGCGAGAAAAGTGATTTTTTAACAAAATCGTTGAATTTTCAACCTACAAAGACGAATTTTTAATCATATAGTTGAATTTTCAAAAGAAAAAATTAATTGTAAACCAAACAGTTGCATTAACAACCAAATAGTTGAATTTTTAAGCCAAGAAGATGAATTTATTACAAGACAGTTGAATTTTTAATCTAAAAGGGCGTATTTTCTATGCAAAAAGATGAATGTTCACCAAAACAGTAAAAATTTCCACCAAACAAGATGAATTTTCAACAAAATAGTTGAATTTTTAACAAAATAATTAAATTTTTAACAAAATTGTTGAATTTTCAACAAAATAGTTGAATCCTCAATCAAAAAAGATTAAGTTTCAACCAAACAGCCAAAAAGGCGAATCCTCTAGAAAACAGGTGAATTCTCTATCCAGAAATATGAATTTTCAACCGGATAGTTGAATTTCCTTCAGAACTAATAAAATCTTCAACCAAAAGTTGAATTTTCAATTTAAAAAATTTATTTTCAAGTAAAAAAATGAATTTGCAAAAAAATTGTTAAATTTTCAACTAAAGAAATGGATCTTCAACTAATAAAATGATTTTTTAACAAAGTAGTTCAACTTTCAACCAAGTAGTTGAATTTTCAATCAAGGAGATTAATTTTCTATCAAGAAAGACGAATTCACAAATTTAAAATTGTTACAATTTTGCTACAAAACAGATGCATTTCTAACCAAAAAGTTAATTTTTAACTAAAGAGTTAATTTTCAACCAAAAATGGAATACTTAAATTTGCAGTTCAAAAAATTGATTTTCAACCCAAAAAAACGAATTTTCAACAAATTACTTCAATTTCCAATCAGAGTTGAATCTTTAACTAATAAAATGATTTTTTACAAAGTAGTTCAACTTTCAACCAAGTAGTGAAAATTTCACTGAAAGAGATTAATTTTCTACCAAAAAAAGACGAATTTACAACAAAGTACATAATTTTTCTACAAAACACTTGAATTTTCAACTCAAAAGTTAATTTTCAAACAAACAGATCATTTTTAACCAATAAGTTAAATTTTAAACTAAAAACGATCAATTTTCAACTAGAAATGGATTAGTTTAATTTGCAATTAAAAAATTGATTTTCAACCAAAAATACGAATTTTTTACAAAATACATAAATTTCCTACATAACAGTGGAATTTTCAACCAAAAAGTTAATTTCCAACCAATTAGTTGAATTTCAAACTAAAAACGATCAATTTTCAACCAAAAATGAAATAGTAAAATTTGCAGTCCAAAAAATTTATTTTCAACCCAAAAAACGAATTTTCAACAAAATAGTTGAATTTTCAATCAAGAAGATTAATTTTCTACCAAAAAAGACGAATTTACAACAAAATACATCAATCTTCAACCAAAAGTGGAATAGTTTAATTTGCAGTAGAAAAACTTAATTTTCAAACAAAAGATAACAAATCAACAAAATAGTAGAGTCTTCAATCAATAAAATGAATGTTAAACAAAGTAGCTCCACTTTCGACCAAGTAGTTGAATTTCCAATAAAAAATTTAATAGTTGAATTTTCAACTAAAAACAATTTTTAGTCCAAAATGGATTAGTTATATTTTCAGTTAAGAAAGTTAATTTTTACCAAAAAAAAACGAATTTAAAAAAAAAGTTAAATCTTCAACCAAATAGTAGAATTTTAAATCAAAAGAGATAAATTCTGAACCGAAAACATAATAGTAGACTTTTCAATTGAAAAGAATTAACTTTCAAAGAAAAATAGTTGGCTTTTTTCATTGGGTTCTATCAATTCAGTTCGCATTTAAGCGAAAAAACGAGAAAAAGGGGAATAGGGGAAGGAGTCTGAAGTCTGTATTTAGATACTTCACTTGTCAAATGAAATCATAAAAAAAATATTTAAAAAATAAAATAAAATCGATCGTGAACATGGCACGATATTTCGGCGCGAATGTTGGCAGCACTGCGTAGGCATCAGTTCTGCCAATATCGCTAAGGTACCAAAATTGTAACCTTTGCTACAGTTACAATTACCATATTTACTAATATGAACTATGTAGGAGTACTAACGGCGACTTGTTGCCGCAGAAAACTGGTTAGTTAGTTTTACCATCGAAGTAG
>JAUMHM010086274.1:0-11057 GCA_032362435.1 Melikaiella ostensackeni
AGTAACGACATCAATAGTGAGCTACAGGTACTCATTTTCTCATGGAAATAGTATGTGCAAAAAAATATTGAAGTTACCTGTTGCCTGAATTTGCGTGATATGTAAGGTCAAGTTCATCAGCAAATAATATCCAATAATAGCTCTGTATAATCAGTTATTTAAGTCAAAAGATGAGCAGTGCGTCTGATTCTAGCGGCCATGACTTTTATTGTAAAAATTAGCTATCTGTTTGACCCAAAGAAAAATAACCATTATTTCCGTGTGTATGCATATCGCTGTCTAAAAGTACGTTTTTTCACAATGTTAGGATGTAAATTCTATACTGTGTCACCAAATATCCGAGAAAACATTTAAAAAGCCAGTTTTGTTTGTGGCTAATCTGTTGAATACGATTTTTGAAGATTATTCAAAGCTGAGCCAGCCTGGCTCACTATTAGAGTTGGCATATTTAATTTTTCATCGTCATTAGTGGGTTGTGTAAAATATGCTACATAACCGACAAAACTGAATACAAAAAAGAATTGCTAGATGGCGCTAGGTTCGGACATTGGTCTTCTTTATCGACTTACATGGCTCATTAGTCACGCTATGCGTGGCTCAGCAATGATTTTGAGTGGCTCACTGATGACATTTACACACGTCTTTATTTTACTTAAATGCTTAATACCTTTCGAGGCACTTGTGGGAAAAATGATAAGTGAGTCAAAAAGTGTAAAATTTGCTGAACTTCTCCCGCCCTGTCTCTTTATATTGAATGCTACAGTAGTCCTAACCTTGGGTGGCTCACTATTGATGTCATTACCCTATTTCTAACTTTTTTCAGCCTTCAAGACATTTGGAAGCTGAACTTCGATCTATGACATCTGACATGACCTCTTACCTTTGACCATAGTTCTCGAACCTTTGAATTTTAAGCTTTGACCTTTAAAGTCTCATCTTTGACCTATGACCTCTTATTTTTGACATTTTGTTCTTCCAGCTTTGACTTAAGTTAAAAACCTATGACCTCTCCTCTTTGGTATTTTTTCTCCAATATTCGACATTGAACTAAAGCCTCTCACTTTTGACCCTTGACTTATTTCCTATCTTTCACCTTTGACCTTTACCCCAGACTCAAAACTATTCAGCAATGTGCGACAGAAATTTAAAAAATGAAAACTGATTGGAAGAGGTATCGCTTTTTAATATCTTGTATATTTCTTATCAAATTTTTCTATTATAATTCGTAAATTAATAATGAGTATGAGATCCCAATATTTTTATAGAAGTCTATTTGCAGGGCTGTCGCACAGTCACTTGAGTCACTTTTAGTCACTATTTGAAGATAAAGTCACTATACCCACTTTTCTTTTAAGAAATTAAAATAGAGAACCCAAGCGTTGACCTCTACTGAATTCAGATCTATATCTACTTCTGAATTTTCTTAAATTCTTCTGAATTTCTTTCAATTCTTTCAATTTTACCCTGAGGTCCTTCAAATTTACTTCAATTCGTATCAATTTCAACGAATTATTACCTTGAATTCTTCTAAATTGATTCAAATTTTACTGAAATCAGCGAAATATTTTGAATTTATTTTTTCAATTAATTTGAATTTATTTGGAATTCACTTTGAATTTTTATTAATATATTGTGCATTATTTTGGATATATTATATTATAATATATATATTTTATTATATTATATATATTATTATAATATATTATATATAATATATATTCTGCATTATTTTAAATTCTTTGGAATTCTCTTGAATTTTCTCGAATTCAACCTGAATTATTTTGAATGCACTTTGATTCTTCTAAATACACTTTATTTTTCTAAATTCACTCTAATTTTACTGAATTGAATCAAACCTTTTGAAATTTGAAATTTGTTTTCAATTTCACAATTCTGTTGAATTTTTTCAAACTCACACTGAATTATATGTAATTTAAAAAAAATTTGAATTCACCCTGAATTCTTCTAAACTCACTCAATTCCACTCATTTCAAAAGATTTTTTATACTTTTTCAGTAATATTTAATTTACCCTAGTCTTTCAAACTAACCTTGAATTCTTATGAGTTTTAAAATTTTACTGAAATCAACGAAATATTTTGAATTTTAAATTTATTTTTTCAATTCATTTGAATTTATTTGGAATTTACTTTGAATTTTCATTAATATATTCTGCATTATTTTAAATTCTTTGGAATTCTCTTGAATTATTTCAAATTCACCCTGAATTTTTTTGAATTCTCTTGAATTTTCTCGAATTCAACCTGAATTTTTTTGAATGCACTTTAATTCTTCTAAATACACTTTATTTTTCTAAATTCACTTTAATTTTACTGAATTGAATAAAATCTTTTGAAATTTGAAAATTTTTTTCAATTTCACAATTCTGTTGAATTTCTTCAAACTCACTCTGAATTATATGTAATTTAAAAAAAAATTGAATTCACCCTGAATTCTTCTAAAATCACTCAATTCCACTCATTTCAATATTTTAAAATATTTTTTCAGTTATATTTAATTTACCCTACTCTTTTAAACTAACCTTGAATTCCTATGAGTTTTAAAATTTTACTGAAATCAATGAAATATTTTGAATTTTGAATTTATTTTTTCAATTCATTTGAATTTATTTGGAATTCACTTTGAATTTTTATTAATATATTTTGCATTCAAATTCTTTGGAATTCTCTTGAATTATTTCAAATTCACCCTGAATTTTTTGGAATTCTCTTGAATTTTCTCGAATTCAACCTGAATTATTTTGAATGCACTTTAATTCTTCTAAATACACTTGTTTTTTCTAAATTCACTCTAATTTTACTGAATTGAGTAAAATCTTTTGAAATTTGAAATTTTGTTTCAATTTCACAATTCTGTTGAATTTTTTCTAACTCACTCTGAATTATATGAAATTAAAAAAAAAAATTTTGAATTCATCCTGAATTCTTCTAAACTCACTCAATTCCACTCATTTCAATGGATTTTTGATACTTTTTCAGTTATATTTAATTTATCCTCGTCTTTTGAATGAACCATGAATTCTTATGAGTTTTAAAATTTTACTGAAGTCATGAAATATTTTGAATTTTGAATTTATTTTTTTAATTCATTTGAATTTTTTTGGAATTCACTTTGAATTTTTATTAACATATTCTGCATTCTTTTAAATTCTTTCGAATTCTCTTGAATAATTTCAAATTCACCCTAAATTTTTTGGAATTCTCTAGAGTTTTCTCGAATTCAGCGTGAATTATTTTGAATGCACTTTAATTCTTCTAAATACACTTTAATTTTTCTAAATTCACTCAAATTTTACTGAAATGAATAAATTCTTTTGGATTTTTAAATTTGTTTTCAATTTCATAATTCCGTTGAATTTCTCTGAACTCACTCTGAATTATATGTAATTTTCTTAAATTTTTTTGAATTCACCCTGAATTCTTCTAAACTCACTCAATTCCACTCATTTCAATAGAGTTTTTATATTTTTTCAGTAATATTTAATTTACCCTAGTCTTTTAATCTAACCTTGAATTCTTATGAGTTTTAAAATTTTACTGAAATCAATGAAATATTTTGAATTTATTTTTTCAATTCATTTGAATTTATTTGAAATTCACTTTGAATTTTTATTAATATATTCTGCATTATTTCAAATTCTTTGGAATTCTCTCGAATTATTTCAAATTCACCGTGAATTTTTTTGAATTCTCTTGAATTTTCTCGAATTCTCTTGAATTTTCTCGAATTCCACCTGAATCATTTTGAATGCACTTCAATTCTTCTAAATACACTTTAATTTGTTTAAATTCACTATAATTTTACTGAAATCAATAAAATCTTTTGGATTTCTAATTTTCTTCAATTTCATAATTCCGTTGAATTTTCTCAAACTCACTCCGAATTATATGTAATTTAAAAAAAAAAAAATTAAATTCACCCTGAATTCTACTAAACTCACTCAATTCCACTCATTTCAATGGATTTTTTTTCATTTGTTCAGTTATATTTAATTCATCCTAGTTTTTTAAACTAACCTTGAATTCCTATGAGTTTTAAAATTTTACTAAAATCAATGAAATATTTTGAATTTTGAATTTATTTTTTCAATTCATTTAAATTTTTTTGGAATTCACTTTGAATTTTTATTAACATATTCTGCATTCTTTTAAATTCTTTGGAATTCTCTTGAATTATTTCAAATGCACTCTAAATTTTTTGGAATTCTCTTGAATTTTCTCGAATTCAACCTGAATTATTTTGAATGCACTTTAATTCTTCTAAATACACTTTATTTTTCTAAATTCACTCTAATTTTACTAAATTGAATAAAATCTCTTGAAATTTAAAATTTTTTTTCAATTTCACAATTCTGTTGAATTTCTCGAACTCACTCCGAATTATATGTAATTAAAAAAAAAAATTGAATTCACCCTGAATTCACTCACTCAATTCCTCTCACTTCAATGGATTTTTTTTTATTTTTTCAGTTATATTTAATTCATCCTAGTTTTTTAAACTAACCTTGAATTCCTATGAGTTTTCAAATTTTACTGAAATCATTGAAATATTTTGAATTTTGAATTCATTTGAATTTACTTGGAATTCACTTTGAATTTTTATTAACATATTCTGCATTCTTTTAAATTCTTTGGAATTCTCTTGAATTTTCTCGAATTCAACGTGATTTTTTTTGAATGCACTTTAATTCTTCAAAATACACTTTAATTTCTCTAAATTCACTCTCATTTTACTGAATTGAATAAAATCTTTTGAATTTTCTAAATTTGTTTTAAATTTCACAATTCCGTTGAATTTTTTCTAACTCACTCTGAATTATATGTAATTTGAAAATTTTTTTTGAATTCACCCTGAATTCTTCTAAACTCACCCAATTCCACTCATTTCAATGGATTTTTTATTTATTTTTTCAGTTATATTTAATTCATCCTAGTCTTATTATTGATGCACATTAGTCACTTTTTGGGTTAGAAATTTGTCACTTTTGGTAAGTTTTTAAGGTTAAATAGGTCACTCTTTTCACTTTTTTCAAATAAATTAGGCTGTGACAGCTCTGTCTATTATTAGTGAAGTTTGCTTTTTGAATATTTTCTGGGATACAGAGTATAATTTTCTATTAAGATGATGAGCATCATGAAAGGATTATTATCTTAAGTACTAGAAGGAAACTTCTGACTGGACTAATCAAGTTGATGCTTTATTTGAAATTTTTGAAGACGTACCATTTATATATATATATATATGCTGTATTCGACTCAAGTTAACTTATTAGAAATTCCAGATTGTATATTTCTTAGTAGTCGCTGACATGAACGTATAGTTATTAAAGACGATTAAATTAATGTACTTCTCTCGCTTGCATTTTAATTAGAAAGTTAGATCACTAAATGTTTATTCCACGTTTCTCATCTTCGCACTGTGAAAGTTCCCTTTTGTACACTTAATGCAAAACTATTGTTTCTCGAAATAACAAGAGCTTAAGGTCTGGATAAGTTGGATTTCAATTCTGGAGTTATTTTTAAAAAATGCGTTTATTACTAAAGAGAAGTAATATCAAGAAATATATTTGAAATTCAATTGAATAAATTTAATATAAAAAAAAAAATCCGTGAAGGACACATTCTTAACGATATTAAATTTAAATTTACGCAGTCACAGAATCATTTGCCTCTTGAATATGTTGTTTTTCAAAGGAAATAAAGTGACACGTATTTTACAATTAAAAAAAAATTATTTTTGCGAAGTTATGATTATTTGAAGTTTCAGGGTTGGTTTAAAAAAAAAATACAAATTTTTTCTTTAAACCTTTATAACTTTTGTCCTAATTGAGACATTTAAGTACTCAATGAATGACGAAGAAATCTTGTAAGTTTCATGCGGGCCAAACTATTTTTTTGGTCAAGAGAATTTCGTTTCGAAAAATCGAATTTTCGAGTTTTTCTTACGAACAAAGACAAATTTGAATTTTTTATTTATAGAAGTACGTTTTAAGAAAAAATGGATGAAATTGAAAAGTGGGGTTTTTCATAAAATTAACTTTCCATTTTTTCAAAATTTAGCCATGAAGATAAAATCGAATTTAATAGAAAACTCCACTTTCTTTATTTCATTTAATATTTTTTTTCAAATACATGCTTAAATGAAGAAGACATTCTGTAAGTTCTATGCAGGCTAAATCACTTTTGTGGCCACAGGAATGTTTTGTTTGAAAAATTGAATTTTTTAATTTTAAAATTTTTTCGCGAACGATGCAAGATATCATAAAAGAGTAAAAGGAATTTTGTTAGAACTTTTTAAAATGAGCACAGTTTTTTCTTATCGCTTTTTCGAATCTGTCGTTTTTCGAAAGGAAAATGCGAAAATTCGATTTTTCGAAACGTAATTCTCTTGACCAGAAAAATTAGTTTCGCCCGTATGAAACTTTCAATCTTTTTTCATCATTCGAGTCCCAATTCACCAGAAAAATTTTAGCGAAAAAAAAGCGCGGTTGTTGGCAAAATCTACTTTTAGTATCATCGGAAAAACATTCTCTATTTCGTTAAATTTCAACATTTTGTTATTTTTCCGGCGGATTTTGAAAGGCGACAATTAACCTCACCAGAGTCAGAAAAGAAATGTCGAGTATCTCATTTAGGTCAAAAGTTATAAAGATTTGAAGAAAAATTTGTGTGTTTTTTTTAAAAACATCCTAAAATTTAAAATACTCATAACTTCGCGAAAGTGATTTTTTTTACCGGCAAGAGACTTGACTTGAAGTTGTACTGCCTGCCTGATTTGAAATATTCGCTCAAAAATATTGTAATTTTTTGTAAAAAATTATAATCACTTGTGAAATTTGACAATAGTATTCAAATAAAATCAGAGTAAAAAAAAAGTTAAGTCAACGTTAAAATCAAGTTAATTATAAATTTCTACAAAAAGTTACAATTTTCAAATTATAGTTCTTTATTGTAATTTATTGAATTTCATAGTACAAATATATTTCCATCAGAGTGAAGAATTGAAAATTTGCAAATTGAAATGCTCAAAAATGAATAGTTTGAAATTTCTCTGGCGGAAATTATTTTCACAATAAAATACAATACATGACAGTGAAGTACAGGAATGTAAAAATTGTAATTTTTTGTAAAAATATGTAATTACTTTGAAAAATACATTTTCACCAGTGCTTAAGCTTCTAAATGAAGCAATTTCAATTTAAAACCTTCGAAGTAAAATTTTTTTATATTATTTCAGCATTGCTCCTGAAAATGAGGAAATAGGAATAGAACTGGGTCTTCTCTATATGCAACTGGGAGATACCACTCGAGCTATTCAACAGTTTGAAACATCTTTATTGAATTCACCTGGCTATTCTAAAGCCCTCTTACCATTAGGATTTATGAAGCAGGTAGCGTTTATATATTTTTGTAATAAAATACAATAAATTACAATAAAGTGCAATAATATTAAAATGATACAATAATAGTTTAAAAGAAATAGAAAATTAGAAAAGAGTCTACTTGAAGGTGCAATTTTTTTTTTCTAGAATTTTGACACTTATACAAAATTTTGCAGTAATTGCAAATTATCATAAAAAATTAAAATTTTCACATGATTGTACTCTGTTGTAATTCATAGTATTTAATTGTACAAATTCATTTCGAAATGGGAAAAAGTACACTGCCGGCGAAGATTACTTGAACGCCTATTTTTTAGTTGTTGTTAAAGTGCCTTAATTTTTATAATATTAACACGAAAAATTTTCTTCATAGTAGCACAGCAAGTAACTAAATTCTGCGTCTAATAACCCCAAGCTGAAAGTAAAATGTCAATAAAAAAAAATTAAAAAAAAACATCAAATTACTTTTTTTCAAAAAATTGTGATAACTCTGGAAATAATTAACATTTTTTAAAATTTGTTGGACTTATTTTAAAAGTAAGTCCCTGTAGTATTTTTATTTAAATACTTACAACACCAAGTTTGACCCTAGAGTAAAATCTAGGAAAAAAATTCCAAAAATGCATATATATTAAGGTGGTCCAAAAAAATTCTTTTTTAATTTTTCACTAGCTATTTTGGAACTACATGTTCCTCTGACCTAGAAATAGACCCACAAATTTGGATATAATAAAAAAAAATATTTAGAGGTTGCTGAAAGCACTTTGGAGTCAAAAATGGCGTTTTCATGAGTTTTTCATTTTTAAATTACAGATATATCAGAGTTATAAATGTCTTTTCCGCATGAAATTGTTGGTTAATCTATTGCGAAATTTTTGTTGTTGTTTAAAAAATATATATTTGGTGTCGGTACAGTTCATAAAAATTGCAATTTTGCAGGAAAGTTTAGATATTATAGCACATTTATACTCCTGAATATTTTTTATAAGGCTCGGCAAAATTCTGGGATACTCTCTGTATGCCAGGGAAAAAATCTATTATGGAGATGAAGTTAAAATATTAAAAATGAAGCTTTGAAGAATCAACAAAAATTAGAAATGTTTATTTTTCCATGTAATAAAAACACAGGCACACAAAAAATAAAAAGTGTCATGTCCACTGAACCAGACCACCATACATATATGTTTTTGGGGTCGCTGAATCCAAATCTGGTGTTAAATTTGCTCTATCACGTCAGGTTTTTGAAAAAATCAGCTTTTTTGGTCATTTTTCAAAAGCATCATAGAGAGCGGACCTGACGTTCTAGAAACTTCTAGCAGGGCTAGAAAACTTGTCACCGCTCAAAATGAGCGATGATAATAATTTTTGCAATATAATCACCTTAAAGTATAAGGTTTTAACCTTCAATTTGAGCCCTGCTAGAAGTTTCTAGAACATAAGGTTCGCACCCTATGCTGTTTTAAAGAAATGGCCAAAAAGGCTAATTTTTTCATAAACCTGACGTAATGGAGCTTTGACACCACTGAGAGTCGAAGGTGTGCTCTCGAGAAAATATGGTAACATAAAAAAGACTATAAGTATTGTTACACGGAAAAATAATTTTATTTATTTTTTGTCGATTTTTCACAGCTTCATTTCCATGGTAGATTTTTTCGATAGTATATACAGAGTATTCCAGAATTTTGACGATCCATATAAAAAATGATTAGGGGTATAAATGTGATCTTATAACTAAACTGTCCTGCAAAATTGCAACTTTTATGACCTGTACAGACACCAAATTTATTTCTTTAATGTACAAAAAATAATTTTTTTTTGCTCTAGATTTTCCAACAATTTTACGTAGAAAAAACCTTTATAGCCTTAATATATCTGTGATTTAAAAATAAAAAACTCATGAAAACTTAAATTTTTACATAAAAGTGCTTTGAGCGACCTCTAAATACTTGTTTAAAAATATATCAAAATTTGTGGGTCTGTTTCTAGCCCAGAGAAACATGTGGTTTCATGATGACGACTGAAAAATTTAAAAAAGATTTCTGGACCAACCTAAAAGACAGCGAGTCGAGCAATTTCCGCATAACAAGTATTTAATAATAATGTTAATAGTTAGATTGTAATTGCTGAGTAAAATTAGGACCCATTTTAGAAACCGCGTATCATACCCTAAAGGTTTGAAATACTTGAAAAGCCTAGTGGCATTACATTCTGGGTTTTTCATCGCTCAGGGAACGTAAACATCGCATTAAATTTATTATTTTCTAATATTAGACCCAAAATTTTATTAATTTTCATGCTATTATGCACAGAAAAAAGTAGAGTGTTCAATAGAATAAATTTTCGGGTTCCAATGGAGATGCAACAAAACAGAATTACTGTTGTGTGAAATTCACTCATTTTCGAAAATGTCTCCAAAGGAATCAAATTATGTCGTCCAAAAGAACCACTTTTGTTGACAGATTTACACGAAAAGAAACAAGTTTCAGAGAAATAACTTTTCACTTAACAGTTATTATAATTTAATAAAAAACTTTTAAAGTCATAACGTATTTGTAATCGATATAAGAACGAAAACATTGAATGAGTGAACTCAAGTTGTACAGATTTTATGTGATTTGAAATGATACAAGCACTTTCCTGTAAACATCTTTTATAGGTTAATTGGTGTGTTTGTAAACACGAAAGCACATTCACGAGCGTGAATTTTTGGTTTGGAGACACTTGACCTATGGTACTAGATTATACAGGAGTGTTCGACCGCCATGTTCATACCACTGTGCTTGGCACACAATTCAAGTTTTGATTTAAGAACAAATTGTGACTGTGATTGCAAGTTGGTGCACTGCAATAAACCATTTTTAATTTATAAATATTTATTAATTATTATAGTTGGCAATTGGTGGTGGGTTAGAATCTAACCTACTTTAACTGTCAAAGTATACAGCTTGAACTTGGCGCTAAATTAGAAGATATGAAAATGGCGATTAAAATTGCGGTAGAGCACTTCTGTATAATATAGTAACTCAATTCGACCCTACCTACGATTTTCTAGACTGCGCGAAAATCAAGAAATCTGCTTTGCATCGTGTGGGGCATGAAATGCAAAAGTGAATCCTACTTCAAACTTCATGAACACAGAATTACGAGCATATAAGATAAGAATTCGCATTCGTAAAAGTGAAAATGTCAATAATTGATTTAAAAGACGCCCGTCACAGAGTGGGTAGCAGTAGAAGTTGTAAGAGATACACAAAATAGCTACACTAATTTCGAGGTTATGGTTGTATATTTTGGCGGGATAATTATATTATTTCGCGAAAATGATCGGGCCTTGTCTAAAAATAACTTTTTTGCTAATTTTGAGGTAATGTTTACAACTTTTGCGGAAAAATTATATTATTTCGCGAAAATGGTCAGGTCTTGTCTAAAAATGTTTGCTAATGCGAAAAATTTGTTTTCGAAATGCTTTCATAATTTCGTCGTTATGGTTGCATATTTTTTCGGAAAATTACATTATTTTGCGAAAATATTATTCCGACGGAAAAAGATGGTGTCTATTTCCCAGTTAAATTGATTGGTAATTTCGAGGTTATATTTTCAATATTTATTCTTTTCTCTTCCTTGAATTGCTGAAAAAATATAAAACGGTAAATGAG
>JAUMHM010086275.1:0-11057 GCA_032362435.1 Melikaiella ostensackeni
TTGCGAATTGTTATTTCAACATTTCTAATTATGGGAATATTTGTTTACAGGGTATACGTAGATAAAGTGGTATAATTTATTAGACTTATTCTGTTCTTCGATACCACAAGAAAGACTGAAGAATTTCGTGAAATATTATCCTGTCTAGAATTGGTTAAAACCAATATCAAGAGAATTCAGGTTAATTTGAAATGAAACAGATGTTTTAGCAGGAAACTGTCATTAACTGTTTATTCCACAAGTAGAATTTTCAATCACGGTAAACTGCTTTACAATAGTTTTACGATACGTTTTAGATTCGGAGATTCACAATCAAGTTCACAATCAAATTCAAATTCTAATTCTAATTCAAATTCAGACGGTTCAAAGTCCAAGGATTTGTAAACATCATTTGTAAACACAAGTTCTCAAGTTACAAAATAATGGCAATTTTACGGTTTTCACATCCGGTCTAACTGGCGCCAAAGTACTTATAAGTATAAATATTTATGTAATACGAATGAAGAAGTCTTTGTAGATCGGAGAGAGAGATTTCGCAATTTCCTGTTTATAAGTCTAGGACTTCATAATATTTATTCTAAAATAAAGAATCCCTCAATTTTGAAAAATATAGGGGTCTCGCTAAAAGAACAGAGTGCAAAGTCTTCCACCCTGATTAAAATATCTATTCTAATTTGAATTATCGCAGGTAAAATATGTCATTCTTCAATGACTACGGTCACACCTCCCTCCTTCTAGAAAAACGTGTCTCAATGAGACAGCTTTTATAAGATTAGTGATAAGCTTATGCGTTTGTGCTTGCTTGTGTTATCGCCTAATAGGGAATCCTATTACTTCGACTGTTGACGAAAGAAAAACAAATACTTATTTCTCCGAAATCGATCATGAATTACTGGGAAAAGTGACATATGTTTGAAAGAGATCAAGTGCAAGTGTTTATTATTATATGAAATAAGGAGAACGTATTTGGAGTTACTCATTTGGAGCAATGTGTTTTGGAATTCGATACTTTCTAAAAATATAGGATTATATAAAAGCACAAGGTAAGCTTTGATGAAAATCCCTTTGTTCTTATTTCCAGTTATAAAATATTTTATAAAAATAATAATTTTATGATTTAATCTTTTTTATAATGAAGTTATATACGCCGTACTTGAGTTTAATATTGATAATATAAGTATATTCTAAAGGGACACAATACTAATACTGTTTATATCTTTGAAATCACATTCCCAAACCAAAACAATAATTATAAAAATAAAAAAGGAACACAAGAATAAAACAACATCCATCGATTTCTTTGTTTTCGCGAGCTGAACCTTGAGTCATCTAATGGCCAGTCTTCGGAGATATTTCCTCCTTGAAAAGTCAATGTTGGGGAATTTCACATTTGAAAGGGGTTTCGTTCATAAAATAATTTTGCATAGTATATTGAATCCGAATGTTTAACACGTTTATTTACTTCATTTATCCATAAATTTTTTCAGTTATTACTATTTCCTATAATGATTGGAAAAGAGGTTCATTCTCTTATTTAAAAAAAATAAACTCTGTCGGTAAACTATAGCACATTGCGTTATTTTGGCCTTCATGCTAGAGATCGAGAATTTATTTCAGGCGCAAAATTTAAATTTGTGATTTTATACCTTATTATTTCTCAGGTTCTGTCCGCACTTTCATGAAGGATTGGATAAATCCCAATAATTAAAAGGATATTCCAGATAAGTATTACTAATTATTATAAAATAAGAGGGCTAATTTACTTTGTGTACAATTAAGTTTTTATGTTACAGATAAAGCATAATCAATTGGCACCACCATATAAAAGGTATATTTACTTAAATATTTATTACCTATTAGAACAATTATAGCCATCTTGCTTGCTTATTTTTATTATTTTCATATTTACAAAAAAAAATTTACAGAAATTCACTGTGATTTACAATTGAATGTCAGTCTCTTTTTTATTCGACTTTTCGCAAGATTTTCAATTTGTCTAGATTAACAATTTTAATCTGGTTAGTTTTAAAATTTTTAATATCAGCATAATCTTCCCCGAGCAGCTTTGTCATTTTATATTTACCTTCAAAGAAAGGGTCGAATTTTTTATCATTCGTAATTTCGACTTTAAGGGTCACCATATCCCCTATATTAAAATGTGCCTCTCTAGCCTTTCGATCATAGTAATGTTTTGATCTTTTTTCAGCTTCTTCAAGGCAATCACGAGCCAACCTTTGTGTATCATCAAGTTTTTGGAATAAGCTCTGTAAATATTAAGCATAAGTTAAGTCCTGCGGTCCCGACGAAGAGCCAGATGGGATGTTAGCTTATTTTCCAAAAACCAAAGGGAAGGGAGTGAAACCCGTGCTCTCATGAATCTGAGCGTTGTACAAAAATATGGCAGAACGCAGCCATTCGTCGCAGTTTTGAGAATTGGCAAATTGTCTCAAATACTCAAAAAGTGTGGTGACTCCTCTCAAGGAAACCTAGCGATTGTGGCTGGTAAGCTGTTGATTGCATTTTTTCATTATCAAAAATTTTACAGAAAGTTTTCATTACTTGACTATTAAAATTCTTACCCTGGTCTTATGGATAACGTGTGGCCAACCATAACGGGAAATAAATTGTTTGGCTATAGCGTGAGCAATAGTCACAGAATCAGTTTTCCCCAGAGGTACTGCCAATCTTGCATCCTTTAGTTGTATGAGGAGTTTCCTAAGCTTCATAGAACAATTTTTTGAATTGGGTGCATAAATGACTACGTCATTCATGTATACGAACAATTCTACACCCTGCAGCCCCGTCAAAACCTGATCCATAACTCTTTGAGATGTTGCAGGTGCATTTTGAAGTCCGAATGGCATCCTATTATATTCGAACTGACCATATGGGTTTGAAAAGGCTGTTTTTGTCTTAGAATCTGGATCCATAGGGATCTAATGAGAACCGAGGGTAAGATCCATGACAGAAAAATATTGTGCTCCACCCAACTGATCGAGAATATCCGCGATATTCGGAAGTGGGTAAGCATCGGAAATTGTCTTTTCGTTTAATGCACGATAGTCGACAGCCATACGCCATATTTTATTACCCTGTAGATCAGACTTCTTTGGAACTATCAAGGCGGGGAAATTATATGGTGAAGATGGAGGCTGCACGATACCAGATTCAAGCAATTCACCAACTTGACGACAAATCTATTTTTTATGAATAGGTGGATTTCGATACTGTTTTACATTAACGGGTAGCTCATCTACTGTAATTATTTTATGATTAATTACATTTGTATTACTCAATCTATCACCAGGTTAAAAGGATTGTTCAGTTAATTCGGAAATAATTTCTAAAAGACTGTCTCTTTCCTCCTCATTTAGATGTTTAAGACTGAGATTTTTTTGAAGCCTAGCAAGTCTATCTTCCTGTGTCTCAACTACCTCGGCATGTTTGGAATTCTCAATAGATGAAAATACTTCAGATTCTTGTAATTGCAACGGAGGTTATGTCAAATCTATATCATTATCAGAAGAATTTATCATGAAAATTTTAACTGCATTACTTTGCTGTCACCAAAACTTCACCAGCAAGAATATTAGGACCACACCAAATCCTTTCTATATAACCTTTTTTCAATTTTGTTTCTTTCACAATAAGAGTTACTAACTGCTTTATCGCGATGAAAACCAAACGTTAGTACGGTAACGAAAGGAAGACCTTCATTACCTAGATGCAAGAAATCCTCCACAATGTTTAGAACAGGATTGTGTTGCTTTAAGAAAGGGATACCAAGAAGACCACCCTGAGGTTTTGGGAAATCTTGTGAGACCACTTGAAAGGATGTGAAAATTCCCTTATAAAGTAGTTTCACTTCACCCTGTATTTGAATCATATCTGTTCTAATCCCTACTAGATTGTAAATAATTCTTAAATTCATCCATACATCAGGTTTTAAATAATTTGATTTAATCGAATTGACATTAGAGCCTGTATCAACTATAGCTTTAATTTTGCTATTTTCTGAGAAAAGACTTTCAAATTCAATAATGGGTACAAGTCATTGATCTGAGAGATTTTTAAGTTTTGAAACTATTCTTTGTTGGGGGTAGAATTCTTTTCCCTCGGAGCAATTTCCCCTTGGACTGCTCCCCCTTTGAGTTCAGAGTCTTGAAAGGAAAATTACTTAGTCCCTTACTACCTCGATCTATTTCTTCCTCGTGTTTCTTTTTCAGTTTGCTCTCTCTCCGACCCTTACATTTGCTTCTTTTTCAGATTTAGGACAATCTCGTTTCCGATGCCCCATTTCCTGACAATTAAAGCACTTCACGGAGACGAAATAGCCATCTTTCTCATTTGTATTTCTTTGGTTCAACTTCATTTGCGCTACTTGTTTTTTTGGATGATTTTTCTGATCTCCCTTCCTTGCAAAATCAGAAGTTGAGGCTTCTCGCTCATCACCATGTACTATATCCCAACTAGTATTCTCAATATCAGCCTCAATAGCCATTTTCATTGCCAAATCCAAAGTTGAGGGGTTTTTATATTTCATAAAAGACAAAGTGTCTCGGCCTAATCCACGAACAAAATAATGAATAACATTCTCGCGATACTCCTAACAAAGCTCTTCACCCTTACTTCCTGGATTTTTCTCTAAAAACTTATTTGTTATTTTATCCAACATATCCTGAACGAGAGCTCCGTAATCTGTCACACTTTTATCGGTTTTGCGCTTCATAACAGCCAATTCCTGAGACAACTGGCTGATATCTGATTTGGAAGAATAAATTCGATGAAGAATTTTCAACAACTCATCAAGAGTAAGTCCTACTTTATCTTGAATATGTTTTCGGGCAGGTTCGACGACTCGCATTTTTATCAACATTATGGAATAATTTAATTCTTGTGGCTCAACGAAAGTAGCGGCGATTCTGCAATGTTCTTCGAACATAATGACAGACATGTTCGTACCATCAAATTGAGGAATAATATCGCGAGCCATTTTAATTGCTCCGCTCAATTTAACCTTCTTAGTTATTGGTTCCGTCTCAATTGACACGGAGGCCGATGGAGGGACATCATCCTCCAAATGACGCTTAGTCTGGGCCTGCACCCTCCCTCGCCCTTCTACGTCAAAAGAGACGGCCCGAGCCTCACCAGGAGCCCACGAATTAGATCTAACATTTGAAATTTTGATAGCCGACGCTTACTTACCGCGAACAGACCTCGACAGTGTCGAAGCTCGCTTTGAAGCCATTTTGCAAAAAAAAAAAAGAATTCAAACGATAAAGAAAATTAAAATTAATGACTTACAGTTGAACGCTGGCCAGTTAGACAGAGATATAAATAACAAAAGCGTACGCTCACAATACAAATTTTACTTTCACAACGTTCCTCTGTCCAATAGGGATTGTAATGAATCCACAAGATCCGAAGATGAACAGTCCTTTCAAGTCCTCTTCAAATCCCTCGGAGCCGTAACCCTCTTTCGTTTCGGGCCGATCCAACTATGTTGCTTCCTTCACAAGGCTGTCCAATCTGTTGCGGTTTGTCAGGAACTAATACATAGTTTGGATGTTTGTCAAAAATCCTTCAAGTCTGTAATTGATAAAGGAAATGCTCATGGTCTCTTTCTCAATTACTTACGACTACGGTGCAATTGACAACACCCTAAGCTACCGGGAGTAAAACCACGACAAAACCCTGATAGGAAGTCGCGACTTATTTATTATTTAATGTGGGTCCTCTTTTCTTCATTTTACTCAACTCACCACGAACTGTCTTCAAAAGGTTTATATTTCACAGTCAAAGTGTTTGAAATTTAAATGTCGTTGTCGCTTTTTTAATTACACTTGTACCAATATTAGAGCACAAAAGTTACTAAATGTTCACAGTACTCTCCAGGCTGGGTTGACTCCCATGGGGGCGTTTGACCACTTATACTTTTGTAATTATCCACCTCCTGTTAGATGGCTCTACTGTGGAGTTAGAAGTGGAGGTGATATTTTGTTCAAATATTTTCGCACCCACCATTTCAATGCCTTGTGGGGTTATGCCGCACATGTATCTGCATGTCATCAAGTTTATGCGTTCTGCATTTCTTATTCATTGAAGAATTAATGCAGAAGTGTACAAATTTATCCCGAAAATCGTTACATGTTACATTTTCGGTGTTAAATCTTCATAATTTCGCATTAATTCGTTCATTTTCTGTAATTTTAAATTAATACAATTCATTCAAATGATATACACGCATGCATGCACCAACGCATAACTACATTTTAGTTCGCGACTTCCTTGTAGCTGCGCTACTGTCTGTATAAGTTGTCAAACGCGCTCATGGGAGTCGATCCAGCCTTGTACTCTCTTGACACAGCAATCTCACTTCTGACATTAATGTTATGTCCGGGATTTCTCTGATGAAATGTTTCCATAGGAGTCCATCGTTGATTGCTTGAAGAGTAGACTGGTTCAGTTCTTTATTCTGTCTAGGATTGGTTAAAACCAATATCAAGAAAATTCAGATTGATTTGAAATGAAACAGACGGTTTGTCAGGAAACTGTCATTAAACTGTTTTATTCACAAGTAGAATATCCAATCACGGTGAACTGTTTCACAAATACATTCACGGTGCGCTTGAGATTTAAATTTAGATTTAAAATTCAGATTCAAAGATTCACAATCAAATTATGGCGCTGCCGGGTCTTACAGTCATATTTATAGTATATCGTTAAGTTCTACCCCTCTCTGGCGCTATCGACGAGTGAGAGTGAAGTTACAACAGAAATTTAAATTATTCTGATCAATGATTTACAAGATCTAGCGCGTAGTATGATTCATCATGAGTCCAAAGTTCAGGAAAAATTCCAAGGTTAGACGGTTCAAAGTCCAAGGATCTGTAAACATCATTTGTAACCATAAGTTCTCAAATTACAATTTATGGTTTTCGCATCCGGTCTAACTGACGCCAAAAGCACTTATGAATATAAATATTTATGTAATACGAATAAAAAAGTCTTTGTAGATCGGAGAGAGAGATTTCGCAATTTCCTGTTTATAAGTCTAAGAATTCATAATATTTATTCTAAAATAAAGAATCCTTCAATTTCGAAAAATATAGGGGTCTCGCTAAAAGAACAAAATGAAAACTCTTTCACCCTGATTGAAATACCTATTCTAATTTGAATTTTCGCGGGTAAAATATGTCATTCTTCAATGACTACCGTCACAGTCTCATTAGCATTCCGTGAAGGGAAATAAGCTATTTTCCTTCTTTTGACAGCTTTATGTAATGGGATGTGAAGTTTAGGTACTAAAATCTCATTGCGCATAGTCAAAGATGGCGCATTGCGCGGGAGAACTTGAATTGTTCTTTGGAATTCCAATTCAATCTTTGAGGTTTCCAATTAGGTGAAAACAAGAATAAATGATGAAATGTTCAATAATTAGAAATTAAAGACATCCTGACTTATTTTCATCTCTGTCCAGGAAACTGAATGTTGAATGAATAGAAATCTTTAGCATTGGAACATCGCTCAATGTGAAGTGTCCGGTGAGTCATATTTCCATTTTCAGTAACATAAATCGGTTCTTAGCACCATTTAAGCGGGGTTAAGACATAAAAAGTACGGACTTCGGATTCTGAATCTTTAAAAGGTGTAAATCATCGAATGAGCCATTTGATGACTCATCACCTAAAACGTGCGACTCTCTGTTATTTGAATTTTAACTTAGAACCGTAAACATAGCTATGTGACATCGATAATAATCAGAAATATTGCAACGCCGAGGACGTAACACATTATCGGAAAATTTCGTTTTTATTCACAGAACCAAGATCGTGAGACTTCAGAAAATTTACGAGGGCTACTTGAATCTTTAAATGGTTAGGTATCCTACTGCTGCAGTGGGACTGTGATGCCTGAAGTCGATCGGACTTCTTCTTTTTCCGTGAGAGATAGACAACGAGGTACGATCAAATTCGAAACGATCAGTTCGAAGGCCGTATTTGAATTGGGACATTTCGAGGTCTATGCTTCGAAGTATACACTTAGCGTATACAATAACTATACATGAAAGTGTGCACGTCGAAGTGTGCGGCCAAAATCCGTTATTTTATCGTATAAGTTAGACAGAGAGGGTTTGATAGTTTCGAAACGATAAGTATGACTTGTCGTTCGAAACAATCGAATCATCTCTGTCTACCTCATACGATAGAAAGAGGTTTCGAATCAATCGTTTTGTATTGCTTCGCACCTTTGCGTCTACCTCACATGAGAGGAAGAGAGGTCCGATTGACTTCAGGAATCAGAGTCCCAGAGCAGGCCGAGCCAGGATCTGAGGACGCTTTTACACGGTTTTGACCAATGATATGTTGATTAGAGTTTGTGAAACCACCTTATTGGTCAAAACTATTCCATTATTCTACTTATTTACCTCCATGGTACTGCGCATCAAGAATTCGTGATCTAGACTGGTCTAGCCCAAAGCACTCTTAGTTTCGTCTTGAGTCGCGTGACTTGGACAGCATCCATCTTAGGCATCCTGGTTCAGATTGTTACCACGGTAAACAAAACTTTTTCAGAATTGAGTCCCATTAGAGCGTCAAACTGGGCGGCAAAACGCAAAACGTTAAATCACTAGACATTTTCGTCAATGATATTCTCCTAGTAATCGGTAGGTATTCATTTGGCAGAAAGTTCAATTTCCCTTCAAATAATATTCCCAAAAAACCACTAAATTGTCACTCTGGATCTAATGGTTTTTCGGAAAAATTATTTTCAGGTAAATTGAACTTTCTGCTAAATCAATACCTTCCATAGGTCGTGTTCGAATTGGGCAAATTTCGAAGTGTGTGCTTCAAAGTATATACTTCGCGTGTACTTTTACTATGACTAATTTTTACGCACACTTCGAAGTATACACTTTCATGAAGGGTGAGAGTATAAGCAAAATGTATACTTCAAAGCATAGACTTCGAAAATTCCCAATTCGAACACGGCCCTAGTAATCCACAGAAACACTGTCATTTGTTGAAATGTCGAGGGCTCTTTCACACGATCACCAGTCAGCAGCCACATAAGCTCTCTTCCTCCCCTTCTATCATGTGACGATGTCATACTTTTATCTCACTCTAGATTTTTCTCCGCCTGTTGAGATTTTTCTCACTGGTGAAAAGCTTAGAGTGCGATAAAAGTAAGGCATTGTTACATGATAGAGTGAGAGGAAAAGGGTTTATTCGTCTACTGATTGAAGATCGTGTGAGAGAGCCCTGAAATGAGATATCTTGCGCCAAGTCTGACGCTGCCATGGGACACCACCCTGAGGGTAGTGTCGTGTAGCGCAAGCGCAGCGCTCTCACTTATGCAATTAGACTGGACACTCAAAACTCAGAGTAGATGTCGCCACTCCTTTTGGCGGCAGTGGGGCGCACGTTTTCTAGAATTTTTAATTATTCATGACGATCAGCTTTTTTCCGCTAGGGAGACCTAATACGTCAAAAAAATCAAAGATTACAAAATTTTTATCCGTATGCTCTGCAAGATGAAAATTTTACTAAAAGTTAAGTGCCAAAAGTTTAATGATATGTTTATAATTCTGTGTGATAGGTTTTATAGTATAATATTATAGTATCATTATTTATGATTAATATTAAGATTAAGTAATATTCCCGTGAAGCATGAAATTGGTCATAATCTTGGTTGTAAAATTCCATTGTTGATGTAAAATGCGATGGCAGCTTTCTAAGGTTGGGGTGAGTTTTTAGAATGCAAGTGCGAACGGTACGGACTGTCCGAAGAATTACAACCCTGATGTGAATAGTTCTATATGACTTCACGAGAAATTTTACGAATTAGCATGACATTTTTTGGGAATTTGTATGCGAAATTTCACGGATTCTACATGCTTTCGAACACGGAGTATTCGTAGTACGCGGACGCGGGAGTAACAAATCTTAAACTTTCGTAGAATTTTAAGGGTCGTACATTATCGTAATTCGTCGTAGCAAAATATTATTCTTCATGAATGTTTGTAGAGATCTGCCAGTGGCTTTTATCAAAGTGAAAAAAAATGTAATCTTACAAAGGTTCGATGATTTTCCCAGATTTCACACGAATTTTTTAATTCTGCGGGTAGTTCGTAGTTCACACTTGCATTAAAAAAAAATACTTCACTCGCAGTAAAAACTTACTCTATTTTCAAAAAGCTGTCATCGAATTTTACATCAGAAATGGGATTTCACAAGAAAAGTTATATCAAATTCTATGCTTCCTGGATGCTTTCAATTATTTAATGTAAATACTAATAATAACAAATAACCAATAACTAATAATACCATAATGTTATACTATAACCTAACATCTCCCACAGAGAATCAGAAGTGTACCATTAAACTCCTTGCACTTCACATTTACCACAAAACGGGCCTCATAAAATTTACAGGCTTCCAACATTTTATCAGCTTTATATACCCTTATTTGATTCGTGATGTAATTTGTGATGACAATTATAAAAAACTCCAACAATACGTGCAAACTATAGGTCTTTGTTATAGTGCAAACCGGAATTTTTATTTCTCCAAAGGTCGGTGACAGCGCGTGACGTCACAAGTGAGAATACTCTATTCCCTGAAATTTCGGACATGCGCAGTAGAGGCTATATTTCCACGCATGCGACAAGGTTAGCCAATAGCTGAACCTCTTGATTGCCATGAGCAAAACAGTTATAGAAAATTTGTGCCCTACAGCGCCAAAAGAAGTGGCGACATCTGCTCCGAGTTTTGGGTGTCCAGCCTAATTAGATATTTTAGTATGACATCCTGCCCGGTCGGTATAATAAATTCCTAACAGAGAATTATCGTTTCGTAGTACCAAAGATCAGGAGGGAAATTGCTCAAGCAATTGAAAAAGAGACTTCCAAAAAATCGGGCTGCTAAGTGCGTCCACTTGGCGGGTGGACCTACTATCTGTTTCATAAATCATGGCCCCTCTACAAATCATTGAATATCTCAATAAAAAAAAATCGCTTATAAAAAGGAAAAACATCTTGTCAATCCTCATTTTAT
>JAUMHM010086276.1:0-11057 GCA_032362435.1 Melikaiella ostensackeni
AAAACATACAATATTTTTCCAAGAAAACATAGAAAAGCAATCGAAATCTTAAAACACCCTAATAACATCAATAGGGACAATGGATATAATACCAATCCGATTTGGCTTTACGTCCTCCCGGGTTTTTTGAAAAAGACTTGGTTAGCCAATCAGGTTCGACCAGTCCCCACGGGAGGCGCTCTGGCCAATCACAGGCATCGCAGAGAGTATATATAATAACAACGTAACCTGAAGGTTCAGTTTCAGGTTGGCCCTGAAGAAGTGAGCTGCAATGTTCACGAAACGTCGGCAAGATTCGTAGTTTTTCACACGATTGGAACCCGAAGCATCTCCTTTTTACTAATTTGATCATTCTTTCCCAACTCTTCTTTTCTTACAAACTGCTCTCACGTCAACTAAGTAAGCATCCAACGTGATAAGTATTCAGTATAAAAAAAACAGTTACACCAATTGTACCATTATACCAAGTCTTTTAAGATATAGAGATGATTAATTTGTTAATAATCTTGTTTGTTAAATTTGTGCACCAAAGGAGCGTTAGTGATGGATGATTCAGGACAGAATGCATATAATGCAGAACCAGGAAATGAATTTCTATTCTGAGTTATCTCATTCTTGGCGTATTTCAAATAAATATCATTCGTATTTAACCAGCTTTTAGCACATTGTAAAACTAGAGTTCTTTTTATGTTAACTATTTTCAGAACGTTCTATTTTGAAACCCCTATGCATACTATTTTAATTTGCTAACTTCAGACTGATAAATGATAAGCGCTAGTGAACGAAATTGATGCACAGCCGGGTACTGTTTTAACATAACTTCAAAGTCATGACGTTCATGCTCAGAAGAAACAAAAACCATCATGACATTTGATTCTCACTTCTATCTTGTTTGAAGCCTGGAAAGTAGTACTAAAATGTTATTCACCGTGCATCAAGTTGAAGTGGGGCTTTTTTTTCGGGTTACTGTTTTAATACTGAAAGCCAGCCTTATAATAATACTTTTTTTTACAGTGCAGATTCAGAAAACATGAAAAATGTATGATTTTTAGTAATTCAGTCTACAGTAAACATTGATATTAGAACAGGGAAACAAAGATTCTAGCAAAAGAGATTTTTGTTGATCCAATGATACCCATGCCGTGGTTTCAAATCATGATAATTCGTTAATTATTGCCCAACTCTTCTTTTATGAATTGGTCTTACGTCAACTAAATAAACATTCCGCATGATAAGTATTCAGTATAAAAAGATAATTTCACAGATTGAGATAAAATACTTCTGGTTCATCTTTGCTCGAAAATAGAAACTAAGCGACTTACTCAAACATGAAGTGTACGATCTTCTGCTTCTTGGTTTTCTGTGCCATCGTAGTAAGACTCACAACATTTTTTAGAAATGATCAATTATCACTAAATAATTTATTTATAGCTTTAATATTAAGTATTGCCCCGTCAAATTTACCAGATATACAGATGCACCTAACCGACTATTTAAATGTACACACCTTATTATAGCATTATACACGTACACAGATGGTACCTCCCCAACTGTGCACGTTTCAAAGTATACGAACAGTTTTTCAACTTAAAAGTGCACAGATGGTACTCTTCCAACTGTGCACGTCTTAATTAAAACGATCAGTTTTCCAACTTACAAGTCCATGTACACAGTTGGGAGGGTACAATCTGTGCACGTGGACTTTTAGGTTGAAAAGCTGATTGTGAATCGTGATCGTGAATCTGACCTGAGCTGAGTTAGTTTAAACTAATTACTAGTGAAATTCTCCTAATTCACTTAGAGGAAGGTGAGCCACTAAAGATTAGTAGAAAATTACTAACTCGACTAGTCAAAATATTTAGTAATTCAATAGTGGAAAACTACTGCTTGCTTTGTGAAAATATATAAATTTATTTAGGGCTGTTATATATTAATTAAAAAAAGATTATAGATGAGGGAAACGTGACAAATAGAAAAGTTTAATCAAAGAATGCCATTGTGCAAAATTTTCAGCTTTATTGAAATAATAACAAGGCAATATTGTCAAACTTTCATGTATAAGCCACAGTTATTGCTTCAGAAGAAATATTGAAATTATTTAAACACTCTATTTTACCTTAATTCATTCACTTTGAAAATAATTCCTTTAATACTAGTGTACTCGCAGAAACACAACGAAATTCGATAAAATACAATAGCACGCATCTCACAAACGTCACGTGCACTATTTCATATCGAAAACATTCGACAAAAAAAGTTTACTAATTGAATAATAAATGAAATCACTAAAGAATTTGTCAATATTTTCATAAATTGATTTAATAGAATAAACTTGTGATTTTTTTACTATGCTATTAGTGAAATGCTAAAATCTTACTATTTTATTAACCAGAAGCTTCCGGAACATCTTTTGATTTAAAGAATAATGCGTTTTTTATATCGATTAATGTGACGTGGCGAACGGAAACTTTATCCACTTTTTCATAAAATGCCCCTTTTTAGTCGTAACAATTTCAAATATTTGTAAAATAATTTAATTAAACGTTTTTCAGTTGATAAATGTCTAATACAACGTTTTAAGGAATTATTCAGATGTGTGTGTGAGTCGCCCTTTTTTGTTAACACGATAACTTAAAGAAGGTTGCAGATAAATTAATGAAATTGAGAGGGCTTGTTTTCACCACTAATATATCAAAAGCGGTGCAAGAATTTTTCAAAACATTTAATTTTACATTTTTATGCACTTTATAATATTTAAAATATGGATTTTTCATAGTAAAACTTTTTTCTTTCACATAATTCAAAGTTGATGTAATAATGTAAAAGATTCCTTGGCTCGAGAAAAACTGATTGACCTATAATATTAATACATTTTATTGAAAATTGAGGAAGTTATGGTCATTTATAATATTTTAAAAATCGGTTTCATAGTAAAACTTTTTTCTCTAACATACTTCAAAGCTGATGTAAAAGTAAAAAGTCCGAGTCAAAATTTTAGCCCTATTTTAGACCTCTAATGTAGGTCTTAATAGATTTTGAGACGGCCTGTTATATTTAATTATGTTATTTCAAGCTCAAAAATTTGCTCTACATTTGTCATTGAAATGTTTATGATAACTACCTCATTTGATTATTTTTTTATGTAAAATATATTTAATTTATTATTCATGTTACTTTAAATGTATTACTTATAGACGAAAATCCATGTTTTTAAATATAAAAGAAGATATTGAGGAAGAATAGGGTAATAGATTCTTGTCTTTTTTTATTCTTAAAGATTTTTGAAATAATCTGTTTCGGATTTCAATAGTCTCATTTTGCAAGTAATTATTTGTTAAAGTATGGTATCTTATTTATATTATCATTTTATAGCTGTTATATTCAATTCATAATTATCACAAGATAGATAGTAAAGTATAGCAAGAATCTATTTGTTAATACAATGATTGATTTTACAAACGATCAGTCATTTTCGTTTTTTCTCAATGCAAAATAAAAATAATTCAGCCATAATAAATAAAAAAGGATCTCATTTAAAATGTATCTTGCACAAGTTTTTAATACTTTATCATTTTCCTTAAACTTGAAAGAAAACTAAATAGTGAAATGTTTAATGAAAAGTCGCATCATTAATTTTGCAAAATTTTCAATGTCAGCCAATAAGGAGAAGAGAAAATAATATTGAATAACATTTCCCATAAATTATATTATTAACGTCAGAAAAATTAGCATTAATGGAATAAAAGAAAAAGTTCGAATAATCCTTAAAAATAAATTCAATAATTCTTGGCAACCATGTGCCTTCTTTAAGCTAATGTTCAATCCATCTTTATTGCGCATCTATGTTGCACATCTCTATTGCGCAATAAAGATGGATTCAACATTAGATTAAAGAAGGAACATGATTTTCATGAGTTATTAAATTTATTTTTAAGGATTATTCGAACTTTTTCTTTTATCCCATCAATGCTAATTTTTTTGACGTTTATAATATAATTTATTGGAAATATTATTCAATTTCATTTTCTCTTCTTCTCATTGGTTGAAATTGAAACTTTTGCAAAATTAATAATGTGACTTTTCATTAAACTTTTCACCATTCAGTTTTACTTCAAAGTTAAGGAAAATTATAAAGTATTGAAAACTTTTGCAAAATGAATTCTAAATAAGTTCGTTTTTCATTCACTTGTGACTGAAATATTTTTATTATGCATTGAGGAACAATGGAAATGGCTAATCTTTTGTAAAAGTTGTCACTGTATTAACAAATAGATTGTTGCTATGCTTAATATACATAAAAAACTGTTTTCTCAGTTTTTATATAATAATATATACTTTTTGAATTCAAATCATGAGTCGAATATAACAGCTATAGAATGATAATATAAATGAGATACCATACTTTAACAAATAATTCAATTTTAACAATGAATAATGCGAAGATAAATTTTCTCAGACTGTCTGGGACCTCGTGCAATACCAGCACACTATTTTCCACTTTAGAAATTCATAAATATTCTTTTGAACCGAATTAAAAATATCCACAACATTTCTGCAATTCATCGTGGACTGAATTTGGATTCTTAATTAAATTTTGTATACTAAATATAAAACTAAGACGACCGTTTTCTTCAGGAAACACACGTACACCAAAAGTATAAGACTATATTTCCAATTTTAAATATCTGAATAAAAAACAGTATTGCTCTTATACAACAATTTTTGTAATTAATACCGTAAGACGGGGCTAAGCGGGACATATTTTTAGCTTTTTCTCAACAAATTACACGAAGTAATTGTAATTAGATATTAATGCTTTGAATATATAATTTCCGACCCTTTTTTGGCATATCGTGAAGTCAAAACATTCAATTTTGCTCAAAATAACTAGTTATTGCAAACGAAAGTGTGTCCGTCTTTAATCCTCAGGGTGGGTTTAAGGCGTTCACTGCCAATAAAAAGACAAAAACCTCTATTCTGTAATACTGAATGGAAAAATGTCATAAATTATAATTCTCTGTTGTTACTTTAAAGTAAATTAAATTAATATGGCGATTAAAAACTAAAAAATACGTACTTATTTCCAGTAAGAGCACAACCTAATGTGTTGCTACACGTCATAACTTTATAAGTATAAGAAGATAAAATAAGAAAAAAACTTAGGAAATTCTGCCTGTCTGGGCCTCAAGAATAGCATTTTTTAAATTGTCAAATGATTATTCAATGGGACAGTACGATTCCACTTTCTTGATTTAGGTCCTCACCACGTCCGACATTCCTCCAACAAATTCGGAATTTTTTTCAAAAATCCTTCTACAACAAAAACATTCTATCTTGCTTAAGATTTGATATAATTTTGTTAAAACGATAGACTATATGATAGGTAACATAATTCTCCAAAAAAATTGCAAGTGAAGTTTTCCAAGCGTTTTGTAATCGATTTAACCAAAATACAGAAAATTACAACCTTATATAAATATTATTTTCATCAAAACTTCCTAACAAAACTTAACTAAACAATCTCTAAATAAAAATTGACAATTATCCTACAGATAACAATGAGAAATCTTTCGGATTTTTATTCAGAAAAAGAGAAATCAAATGATAAAATATGAAACTATGAGTGACCCATTTTAGCAAATAAGTAACTGGTAAAAAGAATTGCGAAAGTGATTAGTCTAATCTCCTAGAAATAAAGTATATTCTAAAAGTTGTTGTAAAAACGCAATACTGTTTTTTATGCAAATATTAAGATTTGAAAATAGACGTGTCGTTGTCATTTGGACACGTCGGAACTTGGCCCTGTACTTTCGGTGTAAGTGTTTTTGTCCTAGAGTATTGTCATATAGTTTACTACCAAAAATTGCGTTGACAAAAAATTTGTCATAATTATTTTGCCCATAAGAAGTTTTTAAAAATTATTAAATCCAAAAAATACAGTAGAAGATATTAATAGATTTCTCATTTTTGTTTATTTTTTTCGTATTTGAGATAGTTAAACTTTTTAACTGTGCCTTTTTATCAATAACTGTTTTTACTATGTATTACCAAAAAAATAATTAAATTAATATGTAATTGAATTGAATAATTAAATCACACATAAATACAAAATAAGTACGTAGGTCCGTAAGAACTATTGAAGATTGAGGAAGTTATGGTCATTTATAATATTTTAAAATTTGTGTTTTACAGTGAAAATGTTTTCACAAACATAACCCAAAGTTAATGCAAGAATAGAAAAGACTCTTCAATTCAAGTGGAATTAATTGAAGTGTTTGTATTTTGGTATTTTTATGGTGGGGCACCCCGTAATATTTTGAAACATTTTCATTATTGATTTTAAATATTGAAAAATATCATTAATGCTTCCTTCTTTGAGAAAGCAAATATATTTGCTAATTAATCATAATGAGGAAGGAAAGAGATAAAATGAGTGCGATACACTTATGAATGCAAACAAAGTGGAAACACTCGTGATCGAATTCAGAGCTTCTTTTGTTTAGCCATCATTTACACATTTTTTCACAAAAATGCTCAAAAAGTTTGAATATCTAAAAATAATTATAAGGTTAATTTCCTTATTTCCTGTAAAGAATGCATATCGTATGATTGTCCACTATCCATACGAAAGCTGTATACCAAACTTTTTTTAGAAATTAATTTTTTTATCTTATTCCCAAAAACGGATATAGATACAATTCACGTAATAATAGTAGTTCGATTGTAATAAACGCTTCAGTTAGAACAAATAAAAGGTTTGTATATTTCATTTTATTGTTCTGTTTAGTCAAGTAATTTAATAAATGAGACAAATTATTCTTTGATTTAAATACATTTTCGGTTGAATATAACAGAATACTTTTTCCATTCAGGAAAATATTTTCATTGACCCAGCAAACTATTTCTCCAATTTAATTTTTTAATTGAATAAGCCGAATTCCCGTAACTTTTTCTGGGTGTACATTCAGAAAAATTTGACTGACAATTTTCTTTTGCTATTTTGAAAATGATTTGTCACACTATGTTTGCAAATTAGTAAAAAAATTAATTTGTCTCATATTTATGTATTTTAGAAATAGAAAAAATAACACAAATGAACAGAATGTAAATCGAAGAAAAAAGTCGATCAGATGAATTTTGATTTTTGCAGGGATGACAGCAGTTTAGTAGATTAATTTTAAGCATTAAGAACTGAAAGTTAAACATTGAAAGTTGAACAATTTCAAACTAAAGAGTTCCATATTGTACAAATTCGAAGCTTTCAAAATTAGACAAATCTCCAAGTGAAAAGCATTTAAAATTGTACAATTCCAAAGTGGAAGCCTTCAAAAGTGAAAATTTTCATTTCGAGGTCTTTAAACAGGAAAATAATTCAAATTAAACATTTTCGAACCGAGTTCATTCAAAATTATTACATTTGAAATTGAACAATTTTCTATTTACAATCAAAATGAAAATGCGACAGACTGAGTTAGAAGCACTGAAAATTGTTCAACTATTAAGATTTTTAATTTGAAATTGTACAAGATTAAGCGATTGGAATTGAACTATTTCATTATTTATGAATTTTTAATCTAAAGTTATTCAACTTCGAACGCTTTCAATATAATTATTTAAAAACGAAGGCTTTGAAAATGGAAATTGTACAATTCGGAAGAATTTAAATTTGAAAGCAGATTGTTTATAGTGTTTGAATTAAAAATTATACAACATGATTTTGATAACTTTAATCTGAATTTATTCGATTTTGATCGTTTTGAAATAATTATAATTAAAGTATTAAAAGGCATTTTTTATTAATTCTGAAAATTTGAACGATTTTAATTTAAAACCGAACCTCGGGTCGGTTGAAACGACTTCAACTTAAAAAAGCGAACACAAAGAATGTTTTTCTTGATTTTCTATCTGGGATGTCTTACAAATCTTTTCAGACGGAAAACAATATCTTTGCATGGGCCGTTTTTGAAAAAAAAGCATTTTCAATTTGAAAAAATTGAAATTTCCAGTTTTTCTAGAAGACGAAGCGAGATATGAAAAAAAGACAAGAGAGCAAAAGTTTTCCTTGGAAAAATGGCTACAAAAATACCGCCTTACTACATATTAATCTAACTTCGATTTTATGACAAATTTGATTTTTTGATTTCAAGAGGTGAAATTGATTTTTTGCAGTCTTATACAAGAAAAAAATGAGAGCAGATGAAAATTGATTCAAATAACCTAAAGATAGTTAACTACGAAATTCTTTGAAATTAAAAAAAAAACAAGGATCCAACGACCAAATTTTTAAATTTTAGTTTGTTCTGAATTTGATTTCATAAAATTTAAGAGTATGTTATCTAAACTTGATCGTCGGATTCTTGGTTTTTTGAATTTCCAAGAATTTCGTAGTCAAATTTGAATGATTGCCGTTAAAGAAGAATTTAAATTTTGATTTATTCTGCATTTAATTTCCTAAATTCTAAAAACAGTTTTTTCTTCTTAAAAAATCTTATTGTTCAATTCTATCTATGTATGACTTGAAAAAGATTTTAAGCGAAATGTATCATTATTTATGATTTTAAAAGTCTCTAATCATACAATTATTGAGTAATATGATTACAGATTTGTAGAGAATCCGAAATTATTATACAATTCGCTCAAATTATTTCTTTAATCATGGACAGAAATAAGCAATACTATTTTTGAAGAAGAAAAAACTATATGGTATTTAGGTTATTTAAATCAAACTTTATCCGTTATAATTTTTTTTATTTATTAAACTTCAAGTCGTTTAGGAAAAAATTTGTTCACAAAAATAGTAACTATGATTCCTAAATAAAATTTTGTGAATATTTCGAGATTGACAGAGTACATCCTTCATCTTTTTATGATCGTTTTCGATTTGAAATTTCTCAAATAATGACGTTTCCAATGTGGAATATTCTAAAAACGTTTTCAATTTGAAAGATTTTAAATTAAAATGTTCGATTTATATATATATATATATATATATATATATGCATGTGGTTACCGCTTTCTGAAAAATTCCATTACGCGGTAAGCTGAAGAGCGGGTGGTGGCTGCGTGCTGAGAGTTCGAGTACGTGACGAGTTGAAAGGTGGGTGATAGCTGTGTGCGGAGAGTTCCAGTACACGGCAAAGTGGGAGATGGGTGGTGGCTGCGTACTGAGAGTTCCAGTATGCAGCGAGTTGGGAAGTGGGTGGTTGCTGTGTACTTAGATTTCCAGTACACAGGGAAGTGGAAAGTTGAATGAGGTCTGAGAGTTCTAGCACACGGGGAGGTGGGAAGTGGGTGGTTTCTGCTTACGGAGAGTTCCAGTACGCAGCAAAGTGGAAAGTAGGTGGTCGCTGTGTACTGAGATTTTCAGTACACGAGGAGGTGGAAAGCGGGTTTCGTTCTGGGAGTGACAGCTCACAGGAAGGTGGAAAGTGGGTGGTTTCTGCGCTCTGAGATTTCCAGTACACGGGGAGGTGGGAAGTGGGTGGCGTTCTGGGAGTTTCAGTATGCGGTAAGGTGAAAAAGGGGTGGTGGCTACATGTTGAAGTTTCTGTATGCGGCGAGGTGGAAGGTGGCTGGTGGCTGGACGAGGAATACGAACTTCGTCGCCTCGAGTAAGAACACCCAGGTCTTTGGCAGAACAATTTATTTGCACTGGGTGGTTGGGTGTTATCGCCGGTCCGAAGACCGGGAAAGAAGTAATCCTACATCAAAATCTAACTCACTTATGGTCTAGCCTTAAGACGTCCCGTTTTGGTTCAAGTCGCGCATACCAGCTCCACGGCCATTTTATTACCATAGCAATACAATTACGCTAGCTTGAACTTGAACACTGACGACGTCGACCCATCCAATACTGCCGCCAGCCGCTTAATTATTCAATATGGCGGTGTAGCTGGTATCGTTGCTGATTAGCTGCATTTTTTTACTTGCGTCTGGTGAGACCATGCATTCTTAGATCATGTCCTACATGGTATCGCAGGGACTTTTTATATAAAGGAATAGCGTAGGGCTGCGCAAGACTCCATGATCCAAGAAGCTATGGTCTCGCTAGGCGCATCTAAAAAAAGTCAACCAATCAACGAAAACGTCGTTCGCCCTCCATATTTAAAAAGACATCAAGCAGCAAATTTGAACCAAATTCAACGCTGCATGTGAAAGGTGCGAATAGTAGATTCAACTAGGAAAGTCCTATAAATAATTTTAAAAGCTTAAACGAGAATAACAAAAACATGTCAATTATGTATAGAAAGTACAAAAATATATAAAATGATGCTATTAAAAAATTTACAGTGCTCTTTTGAAACATGTTTTATCTTCCATTTTATTTGGAGTGTGGATTTCTCAAGAAGAAAGAAAGTTTCAAAATCGAGTGAAGTAATGTTTTCATTATTATAATTAATATTTTAAATAAGTGCTTCAAGGAGAAAATTAGTTTCAAAGTCGATTAAAGTATTTTCTTTTATTAACTTATTATTACTCATCTTTGACTTATCAAGAATACATGATATATATAAATGGTTAAGAATTTCTGAAAGATAGAATGTTATCCTTAAAAATCTCGTTGAAATTAAAACGTAAATTTTTTTATTGAATGCACTTTTTATATATTATAAATAGAGTAACCGTAATATAATAATAATAGTACAAATAAAAAAGCACATTATTAAATATACTTTGATATTTCAAATTGAATATACTTTTATGATTTATTTACCAGTATTCCAAAAAAGATACACACCATCCACTTTAAGGTAGTACTTTCCTCTGGCGATTTTCTCAAGAAATCGCTGAAATTGAAATATAATGTAAAGGAATATGTCTTCGATCATCTCCCGAAGTTTCAAGCCTCCTTAATAGCACGGAACGTTCCGGGAACGTTCCAGGAACTAGCCGCTGGGACTTTCGTAACGTTCCACTGGAACGTTCCAGTCACGTCGCTGAGCCGTGTGAAATGTTCGCCCTCTTGGAACGTTCCAGCGGAACGTTCCACTGGAACTTGAAGGGGGCTTACCGTTATTGTTATTTTTAACAACAAATATCTCGTAAACCGTAAGAGA
>JAUMHM010086277.1:0-11056 GCA_032362435.1 Melikaiella ostensackeni
AACATAGAGAAGCAATCGAAATCTTGAAACACCCTAATAACATCAATAGGGACAATGGATATAATACCAATCCGATTCGGCTTTCCGTCCTCCCGGTTTTTTGAAAAAGACTTAATTGGCCAATCAGGTTCGACCAGTCCCCACGGTGGTCGCTCTGGCCAATCACATGCATCGTAGAGAGTATATATAAGAGCAACATAATCTGAACCTTCAGTTTTAGGTCAGCCCTGAAGAAGTGAACTGCAATTTTCACGAAACGTTGGCAAGATTCGTAGTTTTGCACACGATTGAAACCCGAAACACCTCCTTTTATCACGATTTTCCAATGTTTAATGGCTCAAATTAACGGTAAAATCCTTAAGATAATTCTTGTGAAATATCCAATTCATACATTCATTTTCCTCGCTCCTGCAAAGTGTTGAAGTTGAAGTACAATATTTCATAAAAATCAGAATTTTATTTTTTCTTTCTCCAGCGATAATTCAGTATCCACATGTCCGAATAGCTTGAACTAGGACTTATTTAACGCGGAATTTCATAAGCTTTCCAACGGGTTTCAAAAATGTTTTTATCTATATTCTGGAAACATGTTCCAAAAACAAGTCTAATTTCCAATATGTTACCCGATTGATGGTCCGATACTATCCGTCGGTAGTGTATAATTATAAAAATTCTACAATTTTACAAGATCGCAAATATGATAAAAACTCTGCAAGTGTTAAAACTGTAATAAGGTAGATGACTCAGTAACGGTGGCGATTTCCATAATCGTGAAACTTGGTTATGATTTAAATATATTGTCAAAAAATGTATTAGAAGTAATATCGAATGATAAAACTCATGTATTCTTAGCAATTAATCGTATTAAATGAAATTTCAATGAATTAAAATTAGATGAAAAGTAAAAAAATTGGCGTCACGATTACTGAGAAAAAGGTCATGTGTACTGGGACGTTTATCTCACATTAATTCTACAATATTATACAAATCATAAGACTGTAAATTTTATACATATGAAATAAAGTCTTATATATAGTACAAGGCTTCAACCATAAATGACATCACACTTTCATTTTTCATTTCAATCATCCCGCCCTTCTAAATTTAGCAGCGTGTCCATACTGAAAAATCCTCACAATTGATCCCCCCCTTTTCTCTGAGTGCGTGATACAATTTATGGAAAAGCCGAATTGAATACTTCGCATAATTGTATTAATGATTATTACTTCAGAAATGAAATTGAGCACTTGTAAAAAGTCATTTAATCTACATGCGTTCATTCTGGAAGAAACAGATTTATGAAATATAAATATCTGAGTAAAAATTAACCTTTATAACTCCAATTCATTTTACAGATACTGACGAATGAGATCATGACAAGTTCCTTTATAAATTGGAACATTATGTAGAATATTCATTAGTTGCACTGTTGCAATTTTCCATCAGCGAGTCACCTTTATTTAGAAAAATGAAAATAACTCTCGGTACTTTGTTCTTCATCTTGGCGATGTTCCCGAATCCTATTGGTAAATATAATAATAGCTTTAATTTCAACAAAAATCACATAATATTGGAAAAATGGTTATAAATTATCCAGCAATCATAATTCGCGTGTCTCGAGAAGTTTCTTATTTTGAGTCAAGTTTTCAAATAGAAATGTCTAAGAACGATTGCTAAAAGTCTAAGGGAAAAATTAGTTGTAATTCCCCGGATATTTGTTGGTTTATAAAAATATTTTCTGTTCATTGCATTCAAAAAACTCAAATTCTCAAAACTGAAGTTTTTGTCATTTTAAGTACTCAAACTAGAAATTGAAGCCGAACTCTTCTGGATTCGAAGCATTCATACTAAAAATCAAATTGTTCATAATTGGTGAATTATTAATTTATATTTGTTACATTTTCAAAGCAGGAGCTTTAAAGATTAATTGAATAAGAATTCAAAGCTTGACAAATTTAAAAATCTTCAAACGAGTGTTACTTAAAATTTTCATTTCTTTCGAAATGAAAGTCATGCTAAATTGAACATTTATACTGAAATGGTTTCAATCCCAAGAAATGTCAATCCTAAGTATGTAAAACTACGATTTTATAAATTGAAATTCTTTCAGCCTTGAAAATGGAATAATTTTGAATTTCAAGTTGTTAAAAATGTACAATATTATCAGATCCGAATTCTACCTCACGTTTTACTATTCAAATTTGGAAATCTCTTAAACTGAATAATTTCAAATTTAATTCACGTCAAAATGTAGTAATTCTGGAAAAGTACTAGAAACATTAAATTTTAAAATCTGTAATCTTCCGGATTTGACGATTAAAAGTTAAGTTACTTAAAATAAATTATTTTTGAATTCAAGTCTTCAAAACTGAACGATTTCAAATTTGAGGCTTCGAAAATTAAACTACACATAGAATGACGCATTCAAAATTTTTTTATTGGAATCGTCTGCACCCTTTGAGATATCAGGTGGAAAATTTGGAAAATTGTATAAGAGGCATATTATTACACTACCGACGGATAGTATCGGACCACTAACCGGAAGACCTTTTGAAAATTAGCCATAACTTTGAAAAGGGATAGAGCCGTCCAGAATTTAGATAAAATTATTTTTAAAAAATCATTAGAAAACTCATAAAATTCTGCCTTAAATGACTTTTAGTTGAAGTAAGACCATATTGGTATTGGAATATTACGTAAGAAAGACAACAAAAAATCAGATTTTTAAGAAATTTTGTACTTGAACTTCAACTCCACTTTCCTGTAGTGTATTTTGAATTTAGCATGCTTGCACAAAAAATTATCGTTTAATGAGTTCGTGAAGATTTTGCAATGCCTAATGGTTAAAATAAAGGGTAAGATCCTGATGATCATTCATCTATTAATACCACATTAGTGGATTAATTTTTTTAGCTCCTGCCAAGAGTTAAAGTTCAAAATTCCTTGAAATTCGGAACTTCATTTTTGTCTTTCTCACGTGATATTCAATCCCCACATGGCCCAATTACTTCAACTAGGACTCATTCAACGCAGATTTCAATAGTCTTTCTAACGGTGCTTGAAAAATATTTTTATCCTTATTCTAGATGGCCCTATAGCCTTTCAAAGTCAAGGTAAATTTTCAGTAAGTCAGCCCGTTAGTGGTCCGATACTATCCGTCGATAGTATATATTATAGTTTAATAAAATAATAATTATGTGTACAATACCGGCCAGAATTGTCAGTCTACTGAAAAAATCGTACGAATTTTCATCATTCAACTTCAGCTCTCTGCATGCTCTAATGTTCTTAATACGACTTTTTTGAATGGACTGGCAATTCTCGCCGGTACTGTATATAATGCTCAACTTGACTTGAGGTACTTGGGTCCTGGGGCATTGGGATTCGAATTTCCCATGGGCCCCATGCACTTATTTTCAGCAGGCCTTCACATTCTTTCACATGCCCTTAAGCATTAGAAATGATCCATTTCTAATTTTTATTACAGAGTTAGCTGTCCATGTAAATTTGGGGAGAGCTAGGATTCCCGAAATCGAACTTCCTCCTTTTGAACTTCATGTTTATGGGTTCTGTGATCCTGAAGGTTATGTTCATCCATTAGGCAATGTAGAACATAAGGCAGTACAAGAGGGTAACTTCATCATTGGAATACGCGGTGGTAACATACTGCTACCGTATGTGGATGGAGGCAAATTTGTTAAAATCGACATACGTCACGTTGATAATACGACTGAAGTGAGAAGAGATGATCCTTTGTTTTTTCGTTACTTTCACCCCATCGACTTCACCCGGGTCCAAATAATTAATGCACAATAATTCAAGTTGAGGCATTCACGACTCATCCGCTTCCTACCTTACCGAAATTTTTTTGGAGCAAATTCTGTCCACATGGAGTGAGGTATCAAATTGGAAATTTGTGAAATTAAATAGAATGCACTGAGGAAAGTTCGTGTGGTCCCAAATTTTTATACTTACAATGATAATTTTTTCATAGATAAATTTGTTTGAAATCATAGAAATTTAGGATTGTCCAAACGTTCCTTCACATTCTTCATCTAATTTCCAAAATTTTCGAGTCGAAATCTAATTTTTTGTAGACGTGATTTCTTTAAAAGAGAAATTTGAACATTTTTTCAAATGATGTATCGACAAAAATAGAACGAATGTTAATTGCTGCGAATTCCAAAGAAGATATCTGAGCCTGCTTTAAAAAAAAATTGTACAGTTTGCGTACCTACAGAAAAATCGTGATGTAAGCTTTTATGAGATTGTTACTCCTTCCAAATAAAAAATGATCTACATGCTTGCATTTGCATTCTTTCCATTTTCCAAACTTATATTTTCTGAGTAATTTAAAGTACCTGAAATGAAACAATTATTTTCAAACATTCTTTATCCATAATTAAACAATATAAGTTCATAGTAATTGAACAATAACAATGAAGAATTTGAAAATTTCAACCTCTGAAGACTCTTCTAGAATGTATTATGTAACAAGTTAAACACGGCGTAGAAGTCCCTTTAGTCAATTTAAATTGTACATATACTACCTCGAATATGAGTATTGTTTTACAACTTCATTCCAGATGAAATAGCTTAAGGAATTAAAAACAGCTTACTCAAATAATGACATAATGTATAACTTGTATAACATATTTGTATAAATTGCGAGATTTTGCTCAATATTCGTTAATTATCCATTATCAGCGAGTTTTATTTATTCGCAGAAATGAAGATAATTGTATTATCGGTACTCTATCCTTCGCCTTGATGCTTTACCCGAATCCTGATGGTAAATATAAAAATTTGAACTGCAATTATCACTGCTATAAAAATTATTATAAACAAACCAGCAATCATCATTTATGAGCGTTAAGAAGTTTATTATTGTTAGTCAAGTTCATAAATAATGATATTTGTGGACGGCCACTTTAAATCTAAGGAGAAAATTCCTAATCTTTTTTCGATTTTTCTCCTAGTTTGTTAAAATATTTTGCGGTCATTGCAATTAGAATACTAAAACTTTTGAATTTGAAGAATTTTTAATTTAAAGTATTTAAATCTACCCTCTTATTTTGAAACAGGAAGTTTTTTCATAACATCATTCTTGAGGTATATTCACTAGGGCGGAGTGAAAATCCTAAATTTTTCTATTGGTTCAAAAATGACGCAAATTTTTTATACGTACAGTTTTTGCTAGTGAACTGTAATACTAAATTATAAATTATCTAAAAAATTTTGTTGAGCGCACACTTTTTTGGAATGAATGAAATATGTCCAACCTTAAATTTGTTCAACTTCAATCAAAAAAACATGCTATTATTTTATATTCATGGAAACAAAACTTTTCGGGGTGTTTAAAGCGTTCCAAAATTGTGCAAACAATCATGTACCGTAAGTCCAGTACAAATTGTCTTTCTTCTAGGTCTTGCTATTCGTACCAAATGAATCAGGCTATTTGTGCCAAAATGTCGGTACCCATTGCCGCGGCCTTCTAAAATCACAAGAAATTGTTTTCCCGTGAAAGCAAAATAATAAAATGTTTCTTTCGATTCAAGTTGTAGAAATTTCAACCTGTTTTTGCATATTTCAAGAATTCTAAATTAAACAAACAGTTTTTTATTTCTAATTCTTTATTACTATTCACTAGCCAAATATGAACGTATAAAAAATACACAAAATTTTTGAAACAAATACAATTTAAAAAAAAATTTAATTTGAATTTTTAAGTCCAAGAACCGAACTGATGATATCAACCGATGTCGAATAGTATTTTGTACTACAAGTGCGGAGAGTCGACAGTTCCACATGAGTATGAAGTTCGCTGTACGAGCCAGAGGCTAATCAAAGATGAGCCGGAATCGACCCGAAGATGAGCCGATAAAAGTGATCTTTACAAGAGTTACAACTGCTCACTTTCAGCAACTGTTGCACACGATATTTTTTATAACAAATGCAGGCGGTTTTCGATTTGAGAAACAATGAAAACATATTCTTGGCTATATTTGGTAATTTATGGTAATTTATCAGTAATTTCTGGTCACATATCACTTCAAGTTCGTCCGATCACTATTCACTACTCACAAGCAGTTTGTCAAGTGTCAGCTTATTATGAAGTGAGGTTAGGATTCCAGCAGTTCTGGGAAGTAATTTTGAATTTAAATGCGCAAGCGCAATGGCAGGAAAAATTAATCTTGCTTAAAGAGCGCAAATTGAAAATTCCCTGCATTTGCTACCAAAAAATCGTGTGTAGCAGGTAATGAAAGTAGGCAGCTGTAACTCTTGTGAAGTTTACAGTACTTTTCATTGTCTCATCTTCGGGTCGTTTCCGGCTCATTTTCAGCTTCATCACGGCTCGCCTCCAACTCGACCCTCACTTGCTACAACTACCCACGGATTTGCCTCTGACACGTAAGGCAAACTTCACACTCGTGTAGAACTGTCTACTTTCCGCACTTGAAGCACAATATACTATTCTTACTTCTTTCAGATGCTGACATACAATTTTTTTCGGAGCCCAAAAAATTCTACTGATTTTAGCATTTTCACTCCGCCCTAATATTTACTTCTGAACTCATCAAATTATAAAAATATTAGGGTGCCTTTAAACCTCTATTTTCAAACCTAATTGCGCACTCCAAATTTTTTCAAAAAGGTTTTATTTATAAAGAATATTTTTCAAACTGTTGGACGAATTTCTTCGCCCAGATATATTCACCTAGGCAGTACTATAACAAAAAAACAAAAGAAACAAATAGAATCAATTTACTCAGAAACAAAAATTTTGCACAAAATTGACCTTGAGTAAGATCTATTTTTTTTAAATCAAAAGGAATAATTTGTGGTGATTTCAAATCAATTTTAAAAGAGCTTATGAAATCACCCTAATAAATATTTTCGTTTCATGCGATGTCATACTTATTACACTTGAAACTACTTTTAGTTTCAATTTCGAAAAAAAATTATTAATGAAATAATTTCTTAAATATATACATAACTTTTTCTTCATAAACTTTGAAACAGCAACTAAATGTATTTTGATAAAACTGTTCAATAAAAAAATACTCACGTATAATTTACGACTGCTCACTTATCCCGTCTGGCATTTATATACAGGGTGTCCCAGTATTCAAAAAACATTTTCGTATTTTCGAATTCTAAACAAAAAATGGCGTCGAAAATGTTTATAAAATTTTTTTGCTAAAGTTAATAACTACCGTGTAATGAACAATTAAAAATAAGCCAATTAGAAGCACGCGATAGATGGTCGACAGTCCATGTGCCATCGACAAGAGTGAATGCATAAACAAGTTCAGTTCGTATAATTTTTCCTCCGTTCGCTTTTGCAGTAGGTTGTGACTCTCTGATGCAGCTTGACACTCCAACGAGATACAAAAATTAAAAAATATCTTTTCCACACAATCAACGAATTAGTAAACATTCTCATGAATTTAGTAGAGTTCTCTTGAATCTTCTAGAATTCCCTTGAATTCAGTATAATTCTCCTGAATTCTGAAAAATTCTCTTGAATTCAGCAGAATTTTCTTAAAATCTTCAAAATTATCTTCAATTATTTAGGATTCTCTTAATTTCAGCATAATTCTTTTGAATTCTGTGAAATTCTCTTGAATGTTGTATTATTCGCTTGAATTCAGCAGAATATTCTTGAAATCAGTCAAATTCTCTTGAATTCAGTGGAATTCTCTAGAGTTCGGCACAATTCTCTTGAATTGAGCATAATTCTTTGAAATTCTGTATAAATATCTGGTAAATACAGCAGAATTCTCTTTGATCATGTAGAATCCTCTTGAATTATGTAAAATTCTATTCAATTTAGTAGAGTTCTCTTAGGTTTGGCAGAATCCCCTTGGATTCTGCAGAATATTCTTGAAATCAGCTAAATTCTCTTAAACTGAGGAACATTCTCTAGAGTTCAGCGGAATTCTCTTGAAGGAAGCAGAAGTCTCTTGAATTGAGCATAATTCTCTGGAATTCTGTATGAATATCTTGTAAATACAGCAGAATTCTCTTTAATCATGTATAATCCTCTTGAATTATGTAAAATTCTATTCAATTTAGTAGAATTCTCTTAGGTTTGGCAGAATGATCTTGAATTCAGCAAAATTTTTTTTGAGCAAAATTCTCTTGAATTCGGTAGAATTCTCTTTACTTATGTAGAATTCTCTTGAATGCAGTAGGATTCTTCAAGGTTCGGCAGAATTCTCTTTAATTCAGTTAATTTCTCTTATGAAACCGTGAAATCTGCAGAATTATCTTTAAATTCTGTAATATTCTCTTGAATTGACTAAAACTTTCTTGAGTTCTGTAGAATTGTCTTGAAGATTATAGAAGTCTCTTGAATTCTGTAGAAGTCTCTTGAATTAAGTAGAATTCTCTTAACTTCGACAAAAGTGCTTGAATTCAGTAAAAGTCTTCTCAATTCTAAATAATTCTCTTGAATTTAGCAGAATTTTCTTGAAGTCTGCAAAATTCTTATAAATCTAGCGGAATTCGCTTAAGTTCAGCAGAATTCTCTTGAAATAAGCAGAATTCTCTTGAATTCAGTGGAATTCTCTCGAATTTTGTATAATTTTCTAGATTTTAGTAGAATTCTCTTTAATACAGCACAATTCTCTTGAATTCAGTAGTGGTCTTCTGAATCCTGAAGAATCCTCTTGCTTTTAACAGAATTTTTTTGAAACCAGCAAAATTCTCTTGAATTATGCAGAATTCTTTTGAACTATGCAGAATTCTCTTGAATCCAGTATATTTTTCTTGAATTCATAGGATTTTTTTCGAAATCAGCAAAATTTTCTTGAATTTAGTAGAATTCTCTTGAATTGAGCAGAACTCTATTAATTCTTGTAGAATTATCTTTAATTCCGTGAAAGTCTTTTGAATTATGTAGAATTATCTTGAATTCTATAGAAGTCTTCTTGATTCTGTGAAATTTCCTTGAACGCTTTTGAACATATTACAAATTTTTCAACATTTTTGAATTCATTAGCATAAGTTTTAATTTATTTTCAATTCATTAGGCTTTCCTATTCTTATTTTTATGAACGTTACAAGAAATGTCGATAAAATTCCATTAGAAAAAAGCGACCCGACAGACTTATAAATAAATGCTTGGTCATTTCAGTGCACGCGTCTAACAGAGCGTAGCAAGTTACGCTTTGCGGGGTGCATTTTAAACTGCAAACATACGCCCGAAAAAAATCCCTCTGATGACGTTCTTGCAGAGATGATTTAATTGCCTTGCAAAGAAGTTTCTTTACTTAGCGAACGTAATAAAACACGTCATCAAACCCATTAAACCATGGTGCTCTGCCTAGGTGAAAACCACTTTTTAAAAAATTACCCAGTAATTTTCCGTACATATGTGCACAAATGAGGCCAACACATCCCTGATGTAAATTTTTTGACGACGCCCTTGCTAATAGAATTTATTTTACTTCAATTAGTTTTTAATAATTAACAAACTTAATAATTGGTGTCGTCAAGCTTAGGTGACCATTGCAAAAAAATTATTATTTATTACAGACGCGTACCAGTGAGATAGGATTAAAAGATTAAATAAATACTAATCATCTGAATCTAAATAGATTCAGCATCCATGGAGCACGCATGTTTCCAAGATTTCAAGGATATTTTTTTTGGCGTAATTTTGATCTGCGAAAAAGATCCTGTTCGATTAGGTTTGCCGATGCTTATATTTAAGTTCGTCAATTAATAAAAACTAATTGAAGTACATATATTGAATCCCATTGGTGAGGGTATCGTCAAAATTTCTTCATCGGGGATGTGTTCGCGGTTAAAAATGCACCCTAAGAAAATTATTTGATATTTTTTTGTATATGCGTGCACTACTGGAGTACAATTGCGTTCCTAATTGGAATGATTACTTAATTGACTGAACCATTGTCAAACCTCATTTGTGCACGCATGTACTCAAAATTATAAGGTAATCTTTTGTGCTTGTAATTTACACCTATGCAAAGCACTGTTGTCGGATAAGTTCGATGACGTTTCTTATTATGTTGTATGGTGGGGGTAGTCGGAAAACGCGAAGTCGAACGTATTTGAGCATCGAAGTGGCGGGACCATAGTTTGGTGGATCATGGTTTCCCTGCTTTTCTCTTACCCTCTCCCTTGGCTCCTCCTATTCTAATGCTTTTTTTCTATTCGTCTTTATAGTTATGTTTCCCCAATCCTACATCTTCCTAAAAGTTACAATTTTTCGTTATTAAAACTATTAATAGCCAAAAAAACCTATGCTAGGTTCTTAAGTCAACATTACTAGAAATCTTGATGCTCGTCGCTGCTCATATTTAACCTGTCCTTCTGAATTTGATAATTGAAACATTTTAATATTGTAATATTCTATACATGCCTAATTTTCATTACATTTTATATTTTCCTAAACTTTTTTAGTCCGGACGCTATACCCATTTCCGTCGAATCGACGAGACCCAGTCAGTTTCTTTGATGACTCTGATGCACGATGATCTCCTGATTCCGAATCTCCTGAATAGAGCTACAGAAACTCCAAGAGTTTGGGTCCCTCATCCCTTACACAGTTTCTACGCCTGTGAACTGAGAGCTGCCCGGGCATGTGCGCGCTTCCAGGTTTATAGTATCACTCAAGGACCCATTGTCATCTGTAAACTCGACACTCCAAAAAAATAGAAGCTAATAATTCTCAAGCGAATAAAAATAATTGAAAGAAAATTGTATGAATGCATTTCTGATAATGTCCAAAATTGTTAACGCTTTGTCCCGATTTTCTACTGCATAAGGTAAATGTCTCAGTTTGGGCGAGTGACCTAGTTAGGCGAATGCTCAGATACTATAGATAAATCCGTGGCAATCTCAAAGTTAATGACACTAGCAATAGTTTAATCACATTTTATAATAGATTAAATATATTTTTGATGTAGGTTTTATAGTCATTTTATTATGTATTCGTATTGTTTAAACGTTATACGAGGTGTGACAATTAAGTAATGAGACTGATTTAATTGCCGCGTTTGTGGTAAGCCTGGGGCCCTCAAAT
>JAUMHM010086278.1:0-11054 GCA_032362435.1 Melikaiella ostensackeni
TGTATTGGAAGTTTATTACCAAAACGTAATGTAATTTTACAATACATGTTTTGTACACGGAATTATGAGAAAAATGATTGTTTCCTGCATATATAGTATGGTTTCCATTATATTTTTATTAAAACTAAATAATTGTTGGTCTTAGCGTTTGATCATACATAAATCAAGAATTAAATATGACGTATAGATGAACAATACCCAAAAACGCATTCTAAAGGTGAAAATTTCCTACATGACAAAATTTTTTTAGGTTAGGTATGTAACTTATTTAATTTCTTAATGATTTGACTACTAACGTAGATTCTTGATACAATCAGCATATTAAGCAAATGGTATCTCACGATATTTTCATTCAAGTTACTTCTGTAATGATTCATAAAATATTTAAACTATACATGAAGAAAATATATTTGGAAATTACAATACTTGTATTGTAATTTTACAACGAATTTATTGCAATTTTGCGTTACAATACGGTGCTCGCAATTTTACATTACAATTTTCATTGTAAAGTATTGTAAAATCACAAACATTTTTAACAGTGTACATCACACACAGGTCACACCGGCCCTAAGTGCAATCACTTTGCAATCACTTGCAATTGGAGATATTTGAATCATAATTTAAGCGACTACACCACTGTGAAATCTTCAAAAAAAATTTTTTCATTTTCTTGCTTCTTATAGTTTCAGGAATATGGGGAAAATTTTTTGTGGCGATATCTCGAAAATTGTCAAAGATACAGATGATTTTGTACGGCCCCGTCACGGATTTGCTCATGCGAAATTGCACACACCAACAAATTCGTACATGGGACTCGATAAATTTCTTCCAAATTTAATGCTGGGTATTTCTAAACAAAAATATCGAAATTCGTAAAGAATGACTACCAGAACATTATTTTGAATAGTAAATTTTGATTTGTAAAACTCTGGCTGAAATTTGTTTCCCAAACTTTGAATGCGTTTTTCTTGAAACCATGTTTATTGCCACTGTGGCAGAGGTTTCTCAAAAACTACTTATCCGATTTGGTTCAAATTCTTGGAGTGTATTTTTAGATAGATTATCTATCGTCGTACATGGGAATTTTTTATTTATTTCATAACTTGCGGAGACAAAAAAATTAAAAATTGGAAAAATGCAAAAAAAACAAACAAAAAAAGGCTGCCATTTTGTCAAAAACAAAAAATAATTAAAATGTCCGTGTACGACGATTGACAGTCTATTCGTGTTTATTAATCTTGTTCGACGTTTTGTTTCGGATGATTACAGCGACCTATAGCTCTGCCGCAGTCCAAAAAAACACAAAATTTTATTCGTTAACTATGTCAACAATTTTGACTTTTTTAAAGAGATTTTCATACAAAACTTGTTGAAATCACTTTTCCCAACAAAACGAGAAAAAGGAAACCCAAATCCGTTGATAACTTTGAAAGCTTTCCAACTTCTTTAATTCTCTTAGTTTCTTTTCATGCTGGATTTCTATATCGAAGTTAATTTCATTTCTATTTTTATCTTTTAACTCTAGATTTCAGATCCTCGGGAGTAAGAAATAAGAATTCTTTTTATTTATAAGATAATACCCAGTGTTTATTCTTAATGATTCTATTCTTTAACATATTAAAAGTAATCTGTTTTAAATTTGTTTACAATTAACGCTGAAAAGAAGAATCGTCGTTCTATATTCTTCTAACCTTATAATTCTATTCGTCTGAGCACTATTTCCTTTATTCTATTGCTCTCTATTTCTATTACTTGAGCAATCCTTTCTTAATTCCTATTTCGTATTGAAGCAATAATTTTCCTGTAAAAATTTCTTCTAAGACTTCATTTAATATCAACTACTCTATCATATTCAACGTATTTTATTTTATTCTCATTTTATTTTATACATGAAACTCTCTCTTATGCGAAAGATCTTTTATTGATGGTTAGACAGGATGTGTAACCAATTCTAAGAGTGAACTCTTAGAATCTGTTCACCTCCGCTGACTAACAAGAGTTTCGTTTAAATGGATCGCGACAATATCGTCTTCAATTTAAACTAGCTCTTAGTTTCATCAAATGAAATTTCTTGCCCACAAGTCACAATATTCCTCTGGAGGGAACAAGAGCTGGTTGGTGTTTGTAGAATGCGTACTCGGCTTCCAGGGTGAACCCTATGGCCTGTTCGCCTGCCTACAGACTTTGGAGAGTTTAAGACTCGGTTGCCGGAGTGAACTCCTTGCCCTGCCCCAAAACTCTCCCGAAGCTTCTTGCTCGCTCGCGAGCTCCCAAATGCCTAATCAAGGTCCAGCATCACATTTTATCTGCTCGCGGTCCTAACACCCCCCACTTACAAAACTAGCGTGAGTGGGAAATATTACGACCGTGCGTAGCTCTGACGCCTGATGCTGAGGTCCATTTGCTTTTACGCTATACTGAAACCTAATGTACAGGGGCTATGCTTTGTATAGCTTACTTTTAAATATAAGTAATCTTCACGATTGTTATAATTTGGTTGTCTCATTGTACATACGTTGTTTTTTTGAGGGTGGCCATTGGTCCTGTGGTGTCCAGTTCCTGAATATTGAGGTTTGATTTTCCCATGATCTCCGCATACGTTTTCTCTTGATTGAATCCTCAAGTTTTAATTTTCTCTTGACAATCCCTCGAAGAGGTTTATCCATTGCTTGGTGTATTTTGGCATACAATCAATCCTGGTTAGACAGTTTCGTGTCCCTCTCTTTTTCCTCGTTCTCTTTGTTCTCGGTTTCACTCTTGTCTTCATTTGCCTCCAAAAGTCCTAAAGAGTGTTTGCTATGTGGTCTTCCAATACTAGCACCTTCCTCTTCTTCGCTAGTAACCTTGGTAGTTTGAGGTTGGTAGATTATAGGGGTCTTGCCTCGGTATAAAAACTTCAAAGTGTTGATTTGCTTCACTTTTATCGTCTCTTGAATTCCAGTATTATTCCCTAGCGTGATGTTTTCGTCAATTTCCATCGTCCTTTGACATTCATCTTTAAGTGCTATCTCAATGAAGACTTCCTCCTCTGTATTGGTGGCTGTTTTTCTCGTGCGTTTGATGGTCTTGATGGTTTGAATTTGAGCATCACTTTTCCCTGGCTTTGGTGGTATTTTCTTTTCAAGCTTGCTTAAACGTCTGGGTACTCCGGGAATAGTTCTATTACGTTCCTGGATCGACACCGCGTAACATAGTATTTTTTCTTCAATCGGTGTTTGCGTTGCAAAGCTTTGCCCGGTGTGCTTCAATCTTGATGTTCGCGTACCTGCATCCATAATGCTTGCTCTTGACAATTTTCTCGATTTTCCTTCGATCACTTCCTAAAGGATACTGACCAGTGTCAACTCCGTGTCATTTCTCGTTACTCTCATCGTTCTCCCTACTCCTCTCTCTCCGCCTACATCCCGTGAGGCCCTTTACTCCCTTCTTCAGGGTTGGCTCACCCCTGTTAATGAGGCGTGGTCCTGCTTTCCATCTTTCTTTTTCTCATTTTCTTTCTCACTTGTTTCATCCTCCGTTTTCCAGTATTTCCTCAAGTCCATTGCGTGAAATTGCCCCCTCTCCTGGCCAGTTATGGTATTTTCAAGAATGTAAGTCTTTCTGGCAATCTTCTTCTTGATTCTAAAAGAACCTTCGTAGAGGAAGAGAAATTTAGCCACTCGTCCCTCTAGTGCGTTAGACACATTGCAGGATTTGACTAACACTTGTTCGTCTATTTCATAAACTATGTTCTCTTTTCCTTTACTTTTTTGTTTGTTTTGACTTTCTCCTTTTGTCTTGATTCTTTCTCTTATTAAATGCACCTGTTCTGAAAAATTGTTTACTGCTTTTTGTTGAGGTACTCATATCCATTTCTCCCAGAATCATTTTGGTTTTTCTCCCCATAAAGCCTCATAAGGAGTTATATTTGTCGTGTCATGGTAGGATTCGTTCATAATGATCTCTATTGTTCTTATATAAGAGTACCAAGCGTTATGTTTTTCTGGGGTTAAAAATGATCTGAAGAATCTTGCTAACTCTCTGTTTACCCTTCCTACCATGTTACCCTGTGGATGACGAACTGAACTTAGTATCATCTTGATATTTCTTTCTCGCAATGCTTTGTCCTAACATTTACTATTGAACTGTGTACCTCTGTCTGAAAGTACATTTTGAGGTTTTCCCACTTCTCCTTTAAACTCATCCAGTTTTTTGATACAAATTTTACCAGTGGCTTTCCTTACCGGATATATCTTTGTGTAATTTGTAATTGTGTCCACCATAACGAGAATATGTTGATAACCGTACGTTATTTTGGTGAGAGGACAGAAGAAATCTATAGATATTAATTCCAGGGGTTCTTTAGGTTGTACAGTTTCCATTATTAGTGATTGGGCTGTTGTAGGTATTTTATTTCGTTGACACGAGTCGCAAGATCTTAAAAGTTTTCTTATTGTTTTTGCCATGTGAGGATAATAGAAATGTTCCGTGAGTAGTTTATAGATTTTTCTAGGTCCCACATGTCCATAAGCATTGTGACTTTCCCATATTATTTTTGTTAATGTTTTCCAAGGTTAGTATATTCCCCCCCCCCGGGTGTGATGGTGTAGGATTTCATTTTTAATCAGACCTCTTTTTCCTCTTATTTTTTGTTTTTCCAAGTCTTCTATGGTTTGTCGTAATTTCTTATCTTCTCTTTGCTTCTTTTTTATTTCTATCAGGTCTTCTTTTAGGCTTTTTGAACATTCGTATTTTAATTCGTGGATGATTACTTCGATGTCTCCTTTTTCTTTATCCCACTCTTTGTCTGGATGTGGTCGACTTAAAACATCTGCTGCTACATTATTTTTCAGGGCAATGTTCTATTGAGATACAGTAATCCTGGATTACCAGCATCCATCTTATCAGTCGCGCATTTCCAAAGTGACACGTTTTCAGAAATGTTAAAGCCATGTGGTCAGTTCGATTTATGATTTTTGCTCCTGCCAGGTACGTTCTAAACTTCTGTATAACCCAGACAACTGCTAAGAGTTCCTTTTCTGTGGTAAAGTATGCAAGCTCAGCTCCTTTTAGGGTTCGACTGGCTAGCGTGATTATCTCTTTTTCTTCATTATTACCTTTTTGATAGAGAATAGCTCCGACAGCATGATGACTGGCATCTGTTTCCAAATAATTTTCCTTTTTTAGATCAGCAAAATATAAAATTACAGAGTCCGAAAAAAGTTGTTTCACTTCATCGAAACTGTTCTGCATCTCTTTCTTCCAATCCCAACGTGCTCCCTTTTTTATTAGTTTTAGCAAAGGTACTATCTTTTCTGCATGGTGTTTGATAAATTTAGAGTAAAAATTTACCAAACTCAAAAAGCCTCGTAATTGTTTTACATTTTTAGGAGTTGGAAACTCTCTGATTGCTTGTAGTTTTTCGGGATCTGGTTTTATGCCTGCGGTCGTTAGATTAAATCCAAGAAATTTTGTTTCTGTTTTAAGGAAGTGTGATTTTTCCAAGTTCAAAGTGATTCCACAGTTTTCAAATTTCTCGAGTAGCTCTTCTAGATGTTGGAGGTATTGTCCCATGGAGTTTGATGCAATTAGAATGTCGTCAAAGAAGGTGATCACGTGATCATGGAACTACTAAGAAGACTATTTGTATTGTGCAAGTAGGTAATTGGACATCAATAAATATTTATTTCTTTAATCTGATTGCCTTTCCTCCAACCGGTCCCTTCACCACTACTCTGCTGACTGGTAATGATGGACAGTTTTTGAATCTTTCTTCGTTTTTATTCATAAAATCCTCCGATATGCATGTAACTTCGGCTCCCGTGTCGATTAGAGCTCTTGTAAGAATTCCACCGATTATCAAATTCGCTACATAACATTTGGACTTTCTTTTTTGATTCTCTTATTCAATCTCCTCCATTAAATCTTCTCTTGGATCATAGAGATCATTCACACGGTATACTATGTCTGTTGCCGCATTCAATTCCGATTTTTCTTTCATGAATGCGGCTCCTCTCCATTTCCCGTCTCACTTATTTGCTGCAGTCCTTCTTCTCCTTGCACGATCGTCTCTTCCTCGGGATCAACTTGTAAATTTCGTAATCGGTAAGTAGGGGGTTGATTGTTCCTCCATTGTGTGTTTTCGTTTTGTCGTGATTGCCCCCCGGCTCTATGTGTTCTTGGTGGTGTGTAGTATTGATCAGCCCTGTTGTAGCCATGATTATTTTGGGGATTGCCTCCTTGTGTGTTCCCATAAGGTATTCCTCCTCGCTGTGTTTGCCCCCCACTCCATGGTGTTCTCCAGTTTTGTTGTTGTTGGTTGAAACTTTCATTTTTATTTCCTATATTTTCTTCCATTTTTCTTCCTCGATATTCTTTATTTTCTTGTCTTAAAATATTTACATGACCAATTCTGTCAACGTTTTCAAGAAGGTCAATGAGTTGTTCTATTTTGTACGATGCCTCGACCAATAATAGCATATTTAATTTCTTCGTTGAAATGTCTGGCGAGTATTTGGATCGTCTCTCTTTCTGATAGAGGAGGGCTGAACTCTTTTGTTTCAATATATAGGCTGATAGCATATTCGGTTCGTGAGGAGTCTTTACTTGCGTAAAAATTTCCAAATTCCAACTTTCTTCTTATGTCATGTTGGGCTTGCTCTCCCCAATATCTATTCATAAGTTTCCTTTCGAATGCTTGAAAGTTGTTTACCTCGTGTTTGTCTATCTGACACCAGTTGATTACCGAGCCCGATAGTGACTGTTCAGTTAAGTAATGTGTCCCATTTTCGTAAGGTTGCACTGCCTCCCAATATTGCCTCATTTGGTTTATGCAGGTTATAGGATTTTTTCTCCTTTAGACTCTGGTAATATATATTTTATATTGGGTCTTCTTACTGTTTCCTCTCTTTCAAAGCTTCTTGGACTACTCATTGTTCTTCTTTGTCCATTCTCAGGATTTATCCCGTTCTCTCTTGGTCCCATGTTTGTACTGCAACCCGTGCCTGTTGTGAATTTCGGTCGATCTCTACCTCCATTCGATTTATTCTTTCTCTTTGAAGATTATCTTTCTCCGTCTCCTTTCTGTATCGTTTTTCGCATTCCCACTGTACTCTTTTATTTATGCTCTCCTCCATTTCTTTTAACATTGCTGCTATCGCTCCTATGGTAGTAGTTGAGTTTGTCTCATCTATTTTATTTATTTGTCCGTCCTCTGATCTGTGGACTTCTATTGGTACAATTGTTTGATTCAAATCTTCTTGTTCTTCCATTATGTCCTCTTCTTGATTTCCTTGAGATGTTGTTTTTGATCGTGTTTCTCTCTTGCTTGACTTACCCATTTTATATTTATTATTTTCTTCTCTTGATTTCACTCATACACATAAAACACAAAGAAAGAAATCTTTATTTATTGATTTTGTCGCTTTTCATTTTAGTCCTTCAACTTCGCTTTTATCAGAAACGCTCCTAATTCTTTATTTCGCTCTTAACTTTTGCTTTTTAACTGTCTGCTTTGTTTTTATTTTTACTTGAAATTACTTAAAACTAGCTCTTAGTTTCATCAAATAAAATTTCTTGCCCACAAGTCACAATATTTTTCTGGAGGGAGCAAGAGCTGGTTGGTGTTTGTAGAACGCGTACTCGGCTTCCAGGGTGAACCCTATGGCCTGTTCGCCTGCCTACAAACTTTGGAGAGTTTAAGACTCGGTTGCCGGAGTGAACTCCTTGGCCTGGCCCAAAACTCTACCGAAGCTTCTTGCTCGCTCGTGAGCTCCCTAATGCCCAATCTGGGTCCAGCATCACATTTTATCTGCTCGCGGTCCTGACACCCCCACTTACAAAACTAGCGTGGGTGGGAAATATTACGACCGTGCGCAGCTCTGGCGCCTGATGCTGAGGTCCATTCGCTTCTACGCTATAATGAAACCTAATTACAGGGGCTATGCTTTGTACAGCTTACAACTTTTTGAAATATTGAATTTGAAAATTTTCGAATTTCACAGTGCTGTACTCCTTCAAAACTGTTCAAATTTGTTCACCTTCTAATTTCAAATTCATTATTTGAAACATGCGTTTAGCTTAAATAGGACAGATGATTTAGATTCTTTCAGCAAAATTGAAAGTTTCAATTATGAAATGTTTAATTTGGAATGCTATTTCCTTTTTCGGGCTTCAAGTTAGGTAAAACTCCTTCAATTTTAAATGATATAAATTTGATGGAAGAGAAAGGAGTAGACATACTGCTAGAAAAACTTAAATGAGTGATTGATAAGGTAAGGGAGGAGGTGAGATCGAAGGGAAATAGAGAGAGGGGTAGGAGACGTTGGTGGGACGACGAATGCAGGGAAAGTAAAGGCAGGATGAAGAAAAGTATAGGAAAATCGAGAAAAGGGGAAATGGAGAAATGTTAACTTAACAGTAGAAAACAAAATTATGAGAGAATGTTGAGTGGAAAAAGACAGATGGAAAAGTAAAGGGCGAAGGAAGAAAGGCGATAGCGGGGGACGAGGACAAGGATGGTTCGGAGAATGAAGCACTGAAATATGGTGGAGAAGACGTGAAAGAAGAGATGTGTAGAATTTACAGTAAGGCTTGGAGAGGCGAAAGGTGGTCGGAGAAATGCACGGAGAAAAAGATCTAGTTGGGATAACGCAGATCCTGGTTAGCCTTACTAGACAGTCTAATAAAATATGAACCAACAAGCTGTCTAATGATACACGCCAAACAGACTAGTTAAACTTTGTCTAGTTAGAATTACAAGACTTGTAGTATAAATTATCAGACTTCTAGTACAGCCAACATTTTCATGTTTAGAGTAGGTAACAAGTTTTTTAGTAAAAGTAAGCAAATGTTGAGTTAGGCTAACAGCTCCGTTTTCAGATTATTTAACAAGTTGCCTCGTAAAAGTTACCGGATGTATAGTGGTACTTACAATTCCACGTGTGGTTAGTCCCACAAGTTGTCTAGTAGAAGTTACTAGACATTTGGTCTAGTAAGAGCTACTTTATCTTTTTTTTAAATAAACGTGTTTTGTGGATCCTTGATACAGGCGCGGATCCAGAGAAGTGTCCTGGGCATAAAGTATTATCATCAAGACAACATGGCATCGACACTGAAAGACAAGCAAAGGCATCTACTGCGTACACTGTAAACAAGAATCTGCTAAAAATTACGTAAGATTCGTAAAATCACACCTACAAAATTCACCATTATTGTGGATATTATTCTAAAGAAGTATTGTTAGAAACACGCCTGGGGTTGAAAATAATGCAAAAATTTTCTTCGTAGCTTTTCGCAATTACAAATGGCGAGAACAGCGCGCGGGAAACAAAAACCAAAGCGACTGGAAGCGACAGTGCTGGCAACAAGGCAATCAGGCTCCTCAAATAGGGAGGAGGGAGGAAGGAAGAGAGTATAAGAGTGGAGGAAGGTAGAGGAATATATGTAGAGGTATCACACTCATGGTAGTGGGCTATAAAGTTTACGCGGAATTGCTCAGAAAGAGGCCAGAAAGACAGGTGGAAGAAAAGAGAAGTATGCCATACAACCAAACGGGTTTTGGAAAAGGGATGAGGGCCGCAGATAAAATTTACGTGCTTAATTTTCTAGCCAATAAGAACTTGGGGTGGAAGAAAAGAAAACTAGTTGCACTGTTTGTGGATTCTGAAGCAGACATTGACTCCGTGAACAAGAAGGTGCTATGAAAGGACATGAAAGAGAGAGGAGTAGATGAAGGTTTGATAGCGAGAATAAAAGAGATATCTGTGGAGACTAAGATGAAAGTGAAGATAGGAGAAAAAAAGTGGAGGAATTCTGGTAAGAAAGGGGACTTAGGCAAGGGTGCCCGTTGAGCCCTCTTTCCTTGAGTGTCCTATTGGCAGACTGTGAAGAGAAGATGGAGAGGAAAAGTAAAGGGGGGTACAATATTGGGAACAGGAAAACTGTATTTACTAGCATAGGCAGACGGTGTGGTTCTAGCAGCGGATGATGCAAGAGGGATGAATCTGATGACGAGGGCGTTCGAAGAATATGTAAGAGAAAAAGATTTAATGGTGAATGTGAGTAAGACTAAGATGATGTGTTTTAGAAATTGAAAGTGCAGAGTAGAGTACGAATGAAAGATAAATAGCGAGGTGGTGGAGTTGATGGAGAAGTTCTGCTACCTAGGTTTTTGGTTCAAAGCAGAGGGAGGTAACGAGCTGCAGGTGAGAACGAGATTGAAATGTGCGCATAAAGTAATGGGACAAGTGTGGAGTATATGGAACAGAAGGTTCAACGACGATTGGAGAATGTGAATGTAGATGTTTGACGTGCGTCAGTCGTAAGTTATGGAGTGGAAATTTCGGGATGGAAGGAGCATAAGAGTGTGGAAAGTCTGCATGAGGGATTTCTGAGATGGGTCATGGGGATGAGTTGAAGCTGCCCAGGTTGTGTAATGAAGGAAGAAATAGGACGAGAGAAAATGGTGGTCGGGCAACCGAAAAGATCCTGGAATTTTGACGAAAAACTGAGAATGGGGGGGGGGGAGGTAGAAGTAAGATTGCACAAGCGTGAGCCCGGGAGATTATGGACAAAGAGAGGAGGGGTAATGTAGAGCATTCGAAATGAGAAGAAGAGGGAAGCAAAATCAGGCTTGAATAAGGCATGCAAGTGAGGAGTAGAGAATGACAGGGAATAAAGAGATGAGAGCAAGGTAAGGAGAGTCAAGATGGGAAAAAATCTCGGAGTCAAGGAACAACAGCTGGTATAGGATGGTGAAGAGTGAGGGGGTGCCGGAATACCCGAAAAAGATTAAAAAGGATAGCAAATGGTATCGAGTGGTGAGATTCAAAATGGGAGAGGAGATGAGAACATGTAGGTACTGTATAAATGAAAAGGAGAATCTGTGTACAGTATGTAGGTATGAGCAAGAATCTTGGCTGCATGTATTAGAGAGGTATACAGGTGACGAAAGAGAAAGGGAGAGTATGGAAGGGAGAATAAAGTAGATTTTGAACTTCCGTTTCCGGCATGAAAGTGTGAGGTAGCGGTGAATTTTGATGCTGAGATTTTTGGATATTTGTGGCGAATTT
>JAUMHM010086279.1:0-11054 GCA_032362435.1 Melikaiella ostensackeni
CTATTACTTTTATTGACAAGCATATGCATAGCAGCATTGTTGAAATTAGGAGTAAAGGCAATAATCAGAACAAAAACAATGTACATGATTACAATAGACTTAATACGGTTGTCCTACCCTTTCTTTAGAAAAATCTCAAGTATCTTCAAATCAATGTTAGGAAAATTGGGCTTACATACGAAATATAGAGTTCCTTTCAAAAGCAGCTTCATTGTTAAATTGAGTAAAGAAAAATATGAGAAACTGTGAAAATAATGTATTTACAAATTCAAATGTAGACAATGTGATGCTGTTTATATAGGGCAAACAAGGAGGTCACTTAGAACAGGAAAATATCAACATGAAAATAATTTTCATAGAAGTGCAAGACATTACTCAGTCCTTTCAAAACATAGACTTACACATGGGCATGATTTTAATTGGGATGATGTTAACATTTTATACCATAAGAGAAATAAAAAGAATATATAGTTCATGGAAATGCTATTTATAAAGAGAGAAGGTAACAAAGCTATTAATTTTAGAAGAGATCTTGCGAGATACAACAGAATTTAGGATGAATTCATTAATTGGATACAGTGACCTTAGTTTTGTGTAAAAAATTTGAATATGTGTGAATCAATTTCCAATTGAAGAATAAAATAATCTGACTTTGGGATATATTCAGAATAGTTCGCTTATGTCAAAAATCAATTTTCAATCATTGAATGAAATATGTACCAAAACAGTAAATACTATCAATTATATCTATTTTATTTTTAGGTGATAATGATTTTCCAATGTAACCATCCTTCATGTTTGTACCTGTTGTTTTCCTATAAATTATCCCCGATGAGAAAGTCTAAATTGGTTCCGAAACATGTTGGCCCCCAGTAGTATAGAAAAGACGGTTGGTTTTGGATAACTCTTTCTTTTTTCTCCCTCTTCTCTTTTGTTGTGTACATTTATTGTACATTTATCTCTAAGAAGCCGAAAAAGCGGGTAATCTCAAAGTCTATTTTTGAGTTGTAAACTTTTTGGATGTTCTTTTTTTAGTACACAAAAAATTATTATAAGAAAGTAGATTTTACTTCTATTTTTAAGAAATTAGTTTCAAAATTACAAATATATGTATATATGTATGTTTACATGAGATAATTGCTGTTTTCATTTTGATGAATTTAGCTATGGAAAACTAAAGCCGCCTAGCAACATTGAACCTAATTTCATAGGAGAGACAAAAAAATTTCAAGGGGAATAATTTGCAACTGATTGAGATAATTATTTTTTTGTGTAGTTTGGCGGGTCAGTTCAAGGACCATTTTGTCGAAAAGTAGATGGCGCTACGCACGCATTTTATAATTTAATGGAAATTTCGATGGAGTTGGGTCGGTTCAGCATTCCATAACATTGTAATGAGAAAAATACAATAAATCGCTAAGGAAATGATGTGAAGTAAATATTTTTATATTTTTCACAATTGAACAATAATTAAGTGTCAGAAAAAATGTAACATTTTCATACATATACATACATACTACTTAATTTTTAATCTAAGGATTCACTATCGGAGCATATTAGCAGCATATTATCGTTATCCAAGTTTTGTTGGCACTCCCAATTAATTTCCCCCAACTGAGTCGAGGTAAATTTTCCAAACACACGTAATGGAAAGCTGTAATGATGAGGTTGTATGTGGAAATACAATGGTATACTTTCTATTTCTAGTGTTATAAAGCTAAATACTCAAATTTTCCTAATATTTTACAACTTTTAGTTCATTAAATTCTGGGTAAGAATGGTTAAACCTTCAATTTTTTCAATTAAATATACCATATATTGAATATACAATAATATATAATATAATATATTAAATGTACATAAGCATAAAAAAGTGTTTTCTACACGAAACTCAATTTCGCTAAAAAGTGGAGTTAGGCGGTTTTAGCTTTTCATAGCTCAATTCCGTTTTTTAGTTTTTTTTGAAGCGGCGACAATTTCTTTTAAATGTGATAAAAATAATTCCTGTTGGTTGTAATTTCAGAACAATTATATGGAGCTCGACAAACTTATATTTTTATAGCGCAAATCATTAGTATTTCACCTAACTCAAACTTCTTGCACATACAAAAAAAATATAGTTCTGTATTACATGAATTTATTCAGTTCGTAAAAACTTAGATTGGATGCATTACAGAAGGAATTATTGATAGAATGCAAGTTTCATGGATTTTCCAAAAAAGATATTTCATATTAACAAGAAAATATGTTCTGACTTCAACAAAAAAATATAACAAAGGAACTTTAAATGAGAATATCAATAAATTTAATAAATCTATTTGAATTTGGTTAATAGGAATAGCTGTCATGCATATATACACACTTAGTATATGTTTTATTATTCATAACTGTAGTTATCCCATAAATCACCCCTGATGAGGAAGTCTAAATTGGCTTCCAAACATGTTGGTCCCCAGTAGTATAAAAAAGACGGAAAAAAAGAGTGTGAGGCTAGTTTTGGTTGACTCTTTTCTTTTTCTCCCTCTTTTTTTCTTTTTGTTTGTACATTTATCGTACATTTGTCTCTAATGAGCCGGAAAAGTGGATAGTCTCGAAGTCTAGTTTTGATTTGTGAACTTTTTGAGTGTTCCTTTTTCAGATACACAAGCAGTTTTCATAAGGAAGTAGATTGCATTTCGATTTTTAAGAAAAATACATAACATTCAATTTTTAATTTTCTTCCATTTTCAACAATTGCAAAATCAACTTGCACCTTTTTTATTTCTAATTTCAACTTCTTAACACATGTACTTTCTAATCAAAATCTAGAACCCGGTTTTTGTTACAATTCAACAACGAAAATTTAACTGTGTAAAATTCAAGAAAAAGCGACTTTTATATTAATAATACGTGTTAGAAACGTTATATTTAGATAATTTTACATGAGAATTTAATAAATAAACATTTTAATCCATAAAAATTTTTTTTTCAAAAAAGTATTTTTTTTCGGTGAAGAGTTCATCATTTTAGTTGAATTTCATCTTTTTGGTTGAAAGTTCAATTGTTTTGTTGAATATTTGTCTTTTTGGGTTGAAAAGTCAACTGTTTTGCTAGAAAATTAAACAATTTGGTTGTAAATTAACTTTTTTGTTAAAAATTTAATTGCTTTGTAGAAAATTCGTCTTTTTGGGTTGAAACTTCATCTCTTTAGACAGAAACTTCTGTTGATCATCTTTTTTGTTTCAAAATTTATCTGTTTTGATTATGGATTCAACTGTTTTGTTGAAAATTCGCCTTTTTGTGTTGAAAATTCAACTTTTTGTAGTAAATTAACTTTCTAGTTTTAAATTCAACTGCTTTGTAGAAAATTCGTCTTTTTTGTTTGAATTTTACATTTTGATTGAAACTGTTTTTCTTTCTGACTGAGAAATCTTTCTTGGTTGAAAATTCAACACTTTTGTTAAATTTCGTCTTTTTGGTTTGAAACTTCATCTCCTTTGGTAGAAATTTCTTCTAATTACCTTTTCTGGTTAAAATTCCACTGTTTTGTTGAAAATTCGTCTTTTTGGGTTGAAAATTGAACTATTTGGTTTGAAAATTCATCTCTTCTGATTAAAAACCTGATTCTTTGGTTGAGAAATTAAATGTTTTGTTGATAATGTGACAATTTTATTAAAAAGGTACTTTTTTTTAGTTGAAAATTCATCTTTTTGGTTCCAAGCTCAACCGTTTCTTTAAATTCATATTTGGATTGAAAATTTAACTATTTTGGTAGAAAATTGAACTATTTGGTTGGAAATTAACTGTTTTGTTGAATATTCAACTGTTTGGTTGAATGTTGAACTACTTTGTTGAAAATTTATTTTTTGTTAAAATTTATCTCTTTTAGTCGAAAATTGACTTATTTGGTTGCAAATTCATGTATGTTGTTGAAAATTCTTCTTTTCTAGTAGAAAATTAATCTTCTCGGTTGAAAATTCATTTATTTGATTGAAAATTCAACTACTTGATTGAAAGTTGAACTCCTTTGTTAGAAATTAATTTTTTTGCAGATTCGTCATTTTATTTGAAAATTCATTCGTTTGATTGAAAATGTATCATTTTTAGTTGAAAATTCAACTTTTTTTTTATAAATTCGCCTTTTATTGTAGAAAAATGTTATATTTACATCATTTTACATGTCAGTTCAATAAACATTTCGTACCATAAGAAAAAAGTTGTAAAAAAAGTCGATTTTTTCGAAAACGGTTCGCTTTGGTAACTAATGTTCTGACAAATTATTATTCATGAAATGGAATCTCAGTAGGGAATTTATGAGATTTGAGAAAAAATTAGTATTCGGCGCAGTTATTTGCATACAAAAAAGTATTAAAGAAATTTCTTTTAAATACGTTGTTTTTTTAGTTTAAATTGTTTTTTCAACTCCTTTTTTATTTAACACTCGAGTTTTTTGACTGATTTAAAAATACTTTTTTCATTTTTGAGGATACTTTCTTATGGTTTGATTTAGAGCCAATCTATTCAGATTATTCCATGACGCAAAAAGAAAAAGGTAATAATCCAAACCAATAACACATTTCTAAAAATTGCTAAGTTCCTCAAATTTTCAGACTACATTTAAATAAAATAGATATCTTTTGGTAAACTGAGTTAATCATTAACACCTAAATTAAAAGAAATATTAAGTATTTATAGGCAACCCTGCAGTTTGGAACCAATCTTTGCTTAATGTGTCTCTTTTAAAATTTCTTAAAGATCGAAATAAAATCTATTTTCTTATGAAAATTTTTTATGTACTGAAAAAGAACACCCAAAAAGTTCACAATTATAAAATAGACTTTAAGGCTACCTTTTTTTCGGCTCGTTAGAGACAGATGTACAATAAATGTTCACAACAGGAAGAAAAAAGAAGGAGAAAAAAAAGAATCAATCAAAACCATCCACACACTGTTTCTTTCCTCCGTCTTTCTTATACTACTGGGGGCCCAACATATTTCAGAGCCAATTTAGACATTCTCATCAGAGGTAATTTACAGGAAAAACTAAAGATATAAATTGGTAAATTGTTAGATAAGAAAAATATTGTTCTTATCTGAAAATAAAACAGATATGATTGATAGTAATTTTAGTTTTTTTGGTACAATTAATGATTCCATCTCAAATTCTGTTGTATCTAGCAAGATCTCTTCTTAAATAAATAATTTTGTTACCTGCCCCCTTTATATTTGTCAGTGTTGAAAGAAACACAAAAACCTATGCTCTATAGTAATAAATTTTTATCCGGAATACAGAGACCGAAGCGAACTGTATGAAGTCGCGACATGTACTAAACTCTAAACTCAGAGAAATTCTCATCTTTTTACGAAAAGCATTTTAGATACACTTGTACAAAATTTACGACGTACGGCTTAGAACTCAACCACAACCTCTTGAAGAACACATGTTAGAAACTTTTCAAAAGACTTCATGAAATTTATTCAGATCATTTTAGCCTTCAAAATCGAGATTTAGAGAATACATTAGTACTTCTGACCAATTTATTTAGTTTTTATAAGTAACAATATGACATTATGTTTATATTTACAAAATGTTCAATAAAGTCAAGAATAGAGTAGATATAAGAAAATATAAAATAGATACAGAACAACACATAAGCATCTGAAAAATTATGTAATTATAAAAATTATAAAATTTAGAATCATGAGTGTTAGCCAAAATACAGTACATAATGGTACATGATAAGATATGCACATATTGTTAATATGGCATCTTCTTCAGAATACCTTTTTTTGTAGGCAACGAGGTTATCGTTTCTTTTCCCCGAATGTATGTAGAAACCTATTGGCAACCTTATTTTTTCATAAGTACCAGGTTAACATTCTGATTTGTAATAATAATGAAAAATGTATGTAAAATCTTTTGGCAACCTTATCTTATGATAAGTACCAGGTTAACATTGCAATAATTGTCAAACCTTTTTTTTCAAGTAAAAAAGCTGAAAGTATATTAAATATACGTGGAATCAAAAATATCTGTAAAAATTTTAAGATTAGAGACAATGTAATCAAAGTATTTAATGGTACATAATGTGCACATATTGTTAGTATGGCATCCTCCTCAGAAAACCATTTTTTGTAGACAAGGGTATAATTTCATTTAATGAATGTATGTAAAATCTATGGCAACCTTATTTTTTGATAAGTACCAGATTAACATTCTGACTTGTAATACTAATGAAAAATGTATGTAAAAGCTTTTGGCAACCTTATCTTATGATAAGTACCAGGTTAACATTTTAATCAGTTGTAAAAAATTTGAAAAAACTGAAAAAACTGAAAGTATATTAAATATATGTGAAACCAAAAATATCTGTAAAAATTATAAGATCAGAGACAATGTAATTAAAGTACTCAATGGTACATAATGTGCAAATATTGTTAGTATGGCATCCTCCTCAGAAAACCATTTTTTGTAGGCAACAAGGGTATAATTTCATTTAATGAATGTATGTAAAACCTATGGCAACCTTATTTTTCGGTAAGTCCCAGGTTAACATTTTAATGAGTTCTAAAAAATTGAAAAAACCTGAAAAACCTGAAAATATATAAATTATATTTGAAATAAAAAATATCTGTAAAAATTTATAAGATTAGAGATAATGAAAATAACGTACTCAATGGTACATAATGTGAACATATTGTTAGTATGGCATCTTCCTCAGAAAACCATTTTTTGTAGGCAACAAGGGTATAATTTCATTTAATGAATGTATGTAAAACCTATGACAACCTTATTTTTTGGTAAGTACCAGGTTAACATTTTAATCAGTTATAAAATTGAAAGTTGTATGTAAAACCTCATGGCAACATTATTTTTTGATAAGTACCAGGTTAACATTTAAATAAATTGTACAATTGAAAAACCTAGAATAATTATTACAAGATTTGTGTACACAGAAAATGGGAAATGAAGGAAAAAAGATCATAGTGCCAAGATAAAATTTTTGTGGGTTGATTTAGAACCAATCTGTTCAGATTATTTCATTTTTCCAAAAGAAAAAGGTAATAATCCAATCCAATAACACATTTCTAGAAATTTGCTAACGTTCTCAAAATAAATAAAAAAATATTTAAGTAAAACAGATATCTTTTGGTAAATTGAGGTAATCATTAACAACCTCAATTAAAAAAGTCTTAAGTATTCATAGGCAACTCTGCAGACTGGAACCAATCTTTGCTTAATGTCTCTCTTTTAAAATTTCTCAAAGATCGAAATAAAATCTATATTTTTATGAATCTCAAAGTCTATTTTTGAATTGTGAACTTTTTGGGTGTTCTGTTTCAGTACACAAAAAATTTTCCATAAGAAAATAGATTTTGTTTCGATCTTCAAAAAATTTTAAAAGAAAGACGTCAAGTAAAGATTGGTTCCAGTTTGCAGGGTTGTCTATGAATACTTAAGATATTTTTTAATTGAGGTTGTTAATAATTAACTCAATTTACCAAATGATATCTATTTTACTTAAATATTTTTTTAACAATTTTGAGAACGTTAGTAATTTTTCAGAAATATGTTATTGGTTTGGATTATTACCTTTTTCTTTTGGAAAAATGGAATAATCTGAATAGATTGGTTCTAAATCAAACCACAAAAATTTGATCTTGGCACTATGATCTTTTTTCCTTCATTTCCCCTTTTTCTGTGTACACAAATCATGCAATAATTTTTTCAGGGTTTTCAATTGTACAGCTTATTTAAATGTTAACCTGGTACTTATCAAAAAATGAGGTTGCTATGAGGTTTTACATACAATTTTCAATTTTATAACTGATTAAAATGTTAACCTGGTACTTACCAAAAAAATAAGGTTGCCGTAGGTTTTACATACATTCATTAAATGAAACTATACCATTGTTTTCTACAAAAAATGGTTTTCTAAGGAAGATGCCATACTAACAAAATGTGCACATTATGTACCATTGAGTGCGTTATTTACATTGTCTCTAATCTTACGAATTTTCACAGATATTTTTGATTCCAAATATAATTAATATATTTTCAGTTTTTTTCAATTTTTTACAATTCATTAAAATCTTAACCTGGTACTTATCATAAAATAATGTTGTCAAAAGGTTTTACATCCATTTTTCATTTTTCTTACAAATTAGAATCATCATATTGGTACTTATGAAAACTAAATGAATATGTCAGAAGTATGTATTCTCTAAATCTTGATTTTAAAGGCTAAATAGATTTTATTTTGATCTTTAAGAAAAAAAGACATAACCCTTTCTTTCGTATGAGATTAAGGCCAGTTGAAAAATTTAAAATTATGAAAACATGGCTCAACTCAATTTTAATTAGCAGAATCAACTTTCTTATATATGTAATTATACAAAATTGAAAAAAAGTTTGATGAAAATCGGATAATATTTTAAGTAATAGAGGAAATTATTATGTGGATACAAAAACACAATAACTCTTAACTGGGATTAAAGATATTAACCAATTTTTTACTATTTTTTTTAATCTTCTCGTCAGAATCTAATGAAGCTAATGAAGTCTATTCAAGTTCACTTCATTAATATTTTCAGGGTGTCTACTCATCTGGAAAACCTGGAATTGTCAGGGAATTTTTATATACCTGGAGAAACCTAGAAATGTCACGGAATTTTTTCTTAAGTTGGGGAATTTTGTCGAGCAGGCTAAATTAAAAAAAAATGTAGTATTAAACTAAGTAACAATGATTTTTTGTTTGTAGAAGTAACTTTCATAGTACTGGGTTTATACTGATTTAAATCAAACTTCTTTGTATCATTTTCAACCAAACAGCTGTATTTTTAATGAAAAAGGTTGAAACTTCTACTGAAAGAAATAAATTTTCAAACCAAACAGACGAATTTTCAAGAAAAGAGTTGAATTTTCAACAAAATCGTTCAATTTTCAACCAACAAAATGAATTTTCAACTTAAACGATGAATAATAAAACAGAAAAAAAGAATTTTCAACGAAGTAGTTCATTTTTAAACCAAGTAGTTGAATTTCCATCAAAGAGATCAATTTTCTACCAAAAAAGACGAATTTTTAACATAATACATAAATTTTTAACCAAAAATGGAATAGTTAAGTTTTCAGTTAAAAAAAATAATTCCCAACAAAAAATCATATCTCCAACAAAATAGCTAAATTTTCAACCACAAAGATGAATTTTCAACTTAAATGATGAATCTTCAGCCAAAAAAATGAATTTTTAACAAAGTAGTTCCATTTTCAACCAAGTAGTTGAATTTTTAACCAAAAACGATGAATTCTCAACGAAAAATGTAGTAGTTGATATTTCAACCAAAAAGGATTCGAATTTGAAAGCAAAAACAGTTCAATTTTACCAAAAAGACGAATTTTCCATAAGAGTCGAATTTTCAACCAAGGAAGATTTTTGAGTTGAGAAAGAAAAAATATTTCAACCAAACTGTTGAATTTTCAAGCAAAACAGACGAGTTTCCCTCAAAACAGTTAAATTTCGAAGCCTAAAATATGTATCATCAACTAAAAATTTAATTTACAACCATGTAGTTTAATTTTGCAACAAAATAAGGTGAATTCTCAACGAAAAATGTGATAGTTAATATTTAACCAAAAAAGATTTAATTTTCAACTCAAAAACAGTTGAATTCAACAAAAGTTGTCGAATTTTCAACAAAATAATTGAATCATTAACTAACACATATTAATTTTCAACCAAACAGTTGCAGTTTTACCAAAAAGTTAAAATTTCTACCAAAAAGAAGAATTTTCAACAAAATACATAAATAATCAGCCAAATAGTTAAATTTTCAGACAAGAAGATTAATTTTCTACCAGAAAAGATGAATTTTCGACGAAATAGTTGAACTTTTGACTCAAAAAGATGACATTTCTACCAAAAGAGATGAATTTTCAAACAAAAAAAAAAATGAATTCTCAACCAAGAAAGATTTTTTGATCAAGAAAGAAAAAATATTTCAACCAATTTGTTAATTTTTCAATTAACAAACAGAAACATTAGGCCATAGACTTTGTTTCCATTCCGTTAAGGTTTAGTTCTTAGTTGACTCTATAAAAACACGAATTTTCTACAAAATAGTTGAATTTTGAACCCGAAAATATGAATCTTCAACAAAAAAGTTAATTTCCAACCAAATAGTAGAATTTTCAACAAAATAGTTGAATCCTCAACCAAAATAGAATTATTTTCAACCAAGCAGTTGCATTTTTAACCAAAAAAGATGAAATTTCTACCAGAAGAAATAAATTTTTAAACCAAAATCACAAATTTTTAGCAAAAAAGTTGAACTTTTAATCTGAAAATATGAATTTACATCAAAAAAGTTATTTTCCAACTGAATACTTGAATTTCCTACTAAACTGTTGGAATTTCAATCCAAAAATACGAATTTCGTACGAAACAGTGAAATTATGTAATGCTTTGAATTTGAAAGGGTGTAGGGTCGATTGCTTTAAAGAATGCAGTACTTAATATTTGAATGGCTCCTTATTAAGAAAAATTATACCTGGAAAAATCTAGAAATACCTGTAAAAAACCTGGAATTTACAGGGAATTTTTTTCCAGACTTCGAGTAGACACTCACAGTCAATTGTTTCCCTTCGGGTCCCCCTAGGTTTGTGAAAAAATTGTTGTGTGGTCGCCCTGCGCCGCCCCAGAAAGTGTGAAAAACATCACGTGCGTCCCAAGACAGATTTATGTAAACATCTTCGGTAAACGTTAACATGTAGAAAAATACTGTACGAAGTAAAAAAATAACTTTCACATTTCCATACACATATCAATATGTAGAAGAATACTGTACAAAGTCGAATGAATAACTGAACGAAGTCAAAAGAATAACTTTCACTTTTCCATACACGTATCAATATGTAGAAGAATACTGTACGAAGTCGAAAGAATAACTGAAGGGCTCCTTTGACTGGGTGAAGAGAAGCAAGCCTCAGGTCTCTGACACATGACACAACGCGTGTGTCAGAGCCTTGCATTACACTTTCGAGCTATGGTTTCACTCGACTCAGGCGCGACTCCC
>JAUMHM010086280.1:0-26917 GCA_032362435.1 Melikaiella ostensackeni
AGTGGATTTTATTAAATCTTATGAGAACTTATAAAAAAACCTTTGTCATAGCGAAGAGATAGATTTCTTCGAGAAGAAATTAAAATTGAAGTTGCTTCGTCTGATAGATTTATTGTTCAGCATACACTATTCCACAGCAGTACGTATCCGCGACTCGTGAAAAAAACTGTGTTATAAGAAAATCAGAGGAAAGATTTCTATCAATAACACACCTTCTTTGTATTCAAAATCTAACGAACGTCTCCCGTCAAATTATTTTGGGAAAAGAGTTGCAAGAAGAAAATTAAGTGCTCTGCAAAAATCGGAAGTTTGAATCTGTAGATTTTTCAAAAATAATGAAAGAAACTGAGAACATAAGTCCTTCCTTCTCATCTATGATTGAAAGGAAATGTGTATTTCTTCCATATTCCGAAGGCCAATTGTGTGTAATACCATGGGTAAATCTAGTGGAAACGGATTGATCAAAATATAAACCAAAAGCAAATAGAGAGAGGTGAAAAATGTCATTATATATTTATTTTTATATAGGATAATTAAAATTATTATGTGTTCTGCTTCATAAGATTTCTTTGTTCTCAATGGATAAAGTTTCAAAGTCTACAAATATTTTCCTGCTTAGATTTCAACAAAATGGCAGAGTTGAAAAACAATTCTGTGAAGTACAGTATCTTGGAATCAACTAAAAGCCAGAGGGGTACACGTCATAAACTACATCATGAAGATTACTTTGTAGAAGAAACACCAAAGGAGAAGGGAAATAGTAAAAGAAAAAAGGTTTGCTTTTTCACATATTTTTGAGTTCTGGTCAAACTTCTGATAGATTGCTCATTCATTACATAATGTTTTTTCTCTGGGTTTTGGAATCTCCTTCCATTATTCTTATTATGGGTCTGATAAACTTAGGAAGGAAAGTCAAGCAGATATTTTACTGATGACAGTCGAAGAAAATGGGGAGAAAGATTTTACGGTGAGTGCCGTAAGCTCATTTCTGTTAATATACATCTAACTTGATCAAATAAATTGATCTGAAGTTCTTCCTCAAGAAGTAATATTAGGAACACTCACTATGTCTAAAACTCAATAATTGTACTGCAGTAACTTTAATTTTTGAATGGCATTCGATTTTATTTAGAAATATCGTTCATTGCAGGAAGAAACTTTGGATGACGATGCAAAATAAGAAGATAGTAGAAGGTTGAAAAAGTTGAGCGTCAGAATTTAGATACTTGGAATACAGGTCACTAGCTGTATACGATCAAGAGGGTCAAGGGCGTCCAGTTTTGATTCAATCAAGAATTCGTAAGGGCACCTCTGGTCTGAAGGAATCTTTGAAAATGATCGAGAATCATGCGTGAATTCGGCCGAAGGGTATCGACGACAGTTCGGGTTTAGGACCTAAAAAAGTTGGAAAGAAAGAGAAAGCAAATCTTTTATTGATGAGAGAAGGAGAGAATGAAGAGAAAGATTCTACTACGTGTGTTGTAAGCTTATTTTCATCAACATATCCAATTTCAATTAATTATTCGACAAAATTTGTCAGGGTAACTTCGAATATTTTTTCGGTGATTCTTTCTTTATTAGGGTACTTAAAATTGCTAGAATTATAAATAATCCAGTCAAAAAGTAGAAGAGAAAAAGAATTTTTTTTGGTTTTTATTCTTAGAGTTTCAACTATTTTTAATTTGAAAGAATTTTGTCATGAGAGTTACATTTTGGAATCAAGTGGGATTTCAAATTTGCCATTTAATGTAAATTTAATGCCTAAATTTCAAGTTATTGTAGTACAACGTGTTTTCTATATATGTTAAGAATAAATGTACTATGTCATCCATTATTCGCAGTAGAAATTAACATTTTCTCGCTACTACATTTTGCTCATCAAAAGAAATTGTATTTACATTAAAATAATTAATCGATCTACGTTTACAGTTACAGAATGAAAACCGGTTTTAAAAAATTGGAAACAGGCTCGTCAACCCTTTTTCTATAGAAAACTGCAATAGAACCGATATTTCAAAATATACAGCAGATCTATGTATCATAGTTTCTGTCGAAAGGAAATTGCAATGTTCTCCATTTACTGAGAAAAAAGTAATGCTCATTAGGATAGCAACCAACCGCCTCCATTGAATTTAGATCCAGCACGTGTTGATGCAATGGAGAGTAAGTATTAATAGCTTGCATTTTTATAATATTTCCTAAAAACAGTTTCAAACTTGAACGTCTAAAAAATTTATTTCGATTTCATTCTAAACATATATTTATTTGTTTCAAGAAATGGCAACTTCAATTTTTGGAAACACGCCGCTTATGAATAAACTCTTCAAGCAAACAGATCGTGCCAAATGTAATAATGCATAAGCCAAAAAAAGAAAGCCTGCCAACCCGTGATTAGGCATTTCTTGGCAAGTGCCACGCTTGAAAATTCTGCCCTCATATTTTAATAGAGTGCGCGACATATTTATCTATATTCCTTATTACAAAAAGGCTGATATTCTATAAGTTCTTTGTATTGTAGAGAAAGCGCGACTCTTTCTTATATTTATATCCAATAAGTTAAGATTATTAAAGGCTGTCGTCAAATTTTGGTCAGTTGGTAGATTCTTATCGTACCAAATGCAATATAACACATTCGATCTTTTCATTGTTTAGACTCGTTTAAGGAATGAACGAATACAAAAAAAACTTTATTCTTTAAGTTCTTGAATTGTACAGTAAACTAGACTCTGTAAAGTATATTATTTATTTCTATAAATATTTTCCTATAAGTATTTTCCTGTAATTATTTCCCTCTAATCGCGAACAAATTATAGGAAAATCATTATAGGCCTATACTGATTTTCCCATAGGGTTTTTTCGTAAGGGTGTTAAACGTAAATGAAAAAAATGGTATTTTTCTACTTTGTATATCATTTTTCTAAGCAGTATCTTGCTGAGGAAATTAAACAATTATAAAACATATATCCATGTCTATTTCTTTATATGTCTTACCAACATCACTTTTCTAGTTTAGACTTCTTTTTAGAATATTTTACAATTAAGAATATTTTTTGACTGCAAAAACAGGCGCCACTGAAGAAATTTGTACTTTCTCTTCAATTTTTTCTCTAAAATTCTCCAAACGACTCTTGTTTTGACTTTAATTTCCACAAATCACAACTTTGGATTGCAGATTAATTTTAAATAGAATAGGACTATATCCGTAGTCGATGTTTTAGAGCGGACAGATTTCGGATTTAACTGGATGATCTTCCATTTGCACTTTAGTGTCACGGAGTTGCAACTTCAACTTGCGGATTAATTTCGGATAAAAATCGGGCTATATCCGGATTCGATGTTTTTGAGCGGACAGATTTCGGATTTAGCCAAACGATTTTCCATTTGCACTCCAGTGTCACGGAGTTGCAACTTTAATTTTAGGATTAATTACGAATAGAATCGGACTATAGCCAGAGTCGGTGTTTTTGGGCGGACCAATTTCGGATTTAACCGGACGATTTTCCATTTGCACTTTAGTGTCACGGAGTTGCAACTTTAATTCGCTAACTAATTTGAGATACAATCGGACTATATTCGGATTCGATGTTTTTGAGCAGACAGATTTTAGATTTAACAAGACGATTTTCCATTTGCACTCCAGCTTCACGGAGTTGCAACTTTAATTTGCGGATTAATTTCGGATAGAAGTGGACTATATTCGGAGTCAATGTTTTTGAGCGGACAGATTTTGGATTTAACCAAACGATTTTGCATTTGCACTTCAGTGTCACGTAGTTCCAACTTTATCTTGCTGATTGATTTCGGATAAAATCGGACTATATCCAGAGCCGATGATTTCTCCGGGCAGATTTTGGATTAAACCAGACGCTTTTCCATCTGCACTCGAGTGTCACGGAGTTGCGATTTTAACTTGCAGATTCAATTCAAATTGATTTGAACTCGTTCCGAAGTCAATTTTTTTGTCCGGACCAATTTAGGATTTAACCGGACGATTTTCCGTTTGTACCTAATTAGCTACTTCAACTTGCGGATTAATTTCGGTTTAATTCGCACTTGGTCCGAAGTGCAAGTTTTTGTCCGGATGAATTTCAGTTTAGACCGGACTACTTTCCATTTTCACTTTAACAAATTATCATAGATTTTGGACTTGACCAGACAAATTCCGGAATGTTTTCGTACAGTTTCTAGATTAAACCGGACATGCTTCGGAGGAAAATCGTGAACCGGATTGGTTTTGAATAAGTTCTGACCAATTTCGGAATCCGAAACTTCTAGCAGGGAGTATCGTTCCAAATATATAAACGTTATATCATATTCCTATTAAGACTATTTCCTAACACATTTCGTTATGTTTATGTTCCCTTTCTATCAAAATTATCCCTTAATTGTAATTATCATCAAGTAAAAGAAAAGTAGAATTCTTGAAACAATTTCCGTTTGAATAATTCATTGTTCCAAATGTTTATCTTGCATTATCCATTAGGAAGCCGTCCAGGGGTGTTTTCATTTTTATTATCATTATTTTTCAATCATTGTTATTTCATTTTCTATAAAATGTTTTGCCTTCTTTCTCCCTCATTTGATTTTTTTTAACAACCAGAACAAGAAAAATTTTCTGAATTCACGTTCAGAAAACGTTTCCACCGGTTGAGATCCTCGTTTGTTTACATACTGCAGTCGATGAGTCATGGAGAGAGCAAAAGTAACAAGAGTAAGAGCAGAGACAAGGACGGAACCACGCGCGCGTGAGTGAGAGCGAGAGGGAGACTCCGGCCACGGGACGTTCACGAATTGATGGAATTTTCGGGACCTTCCGGCGCCACTTTGACGAGAGGGGGAAGTGGCATGTTGAGATGAATCATGCGTTTCAGGGTTGGCAAGCTCGTTAAGGTGAACACCCTGTACGTGATATTTGTCACGTAGGCCTTCTTTTCAAGATTCCAAAGAACCTTGAGTAAAGGCACGTGTTTGACAAATGTCGATTTTCCAGAAGGTTCTCAATCGGGCCGTTGGCCTACAACAGTTGTTCAACATGGATGAGTGTGTCGTTTTATTGAACAACACGCGACTTCTAGACTGATCCAAAAACCTATTCCTATCCCTAGTTATTATATTGCTATGTTCTTAATATTCGAAAAGAATTACTCAGAAGTGAAAACTTAAAAACTTCAACAATTCTCAAAAATGTTTGTACGATGATAGCTATAAAAATTCTATGGAGTTATGTCAACTAAATACCACCCCGTGTTTTGAAAAATTTGAGGTACAGAGTCTGGTATAACTGCCAATACTGCGACACAAATTTTGAAAATTTCGAATGTTTTGAATTTATTTCTTGTCATTCTTACGACATTTAATTAATGAACCTCAAACTTTTTCTTCAAACAAATGTTTTCCATCGAAGTCTACGTATGTAATCAATTTTCCCCAGCATGATCCAAATTGCAAGAAAATTTACATCAAAAACGATTTTTGAGAAAACTATGATATCATAAAAAATATGTATTCTTATCCGATTTGATTTTCGGACTCTCAAGGTCTAATAAGGTCAAGATATGTCAAAAACTGAAGTTCGAAAATTTCCATCGTTAGAAAGCATTATCTATGAGGAAGCAATTAATTTAATTGAATAAAACTGTATAGGAGTAGCTGTTAGGGTGACCGAGAAAACGACCCATTCTTATTTATTATTCGCTCATTTCCGAATTTCGTTCCATTTGGTGAAAAAAAAATCAAATAAGTTTTTTTTATTCTTAAGCGAAGTTTGAGCCTTTGTCTTGGGGCGATAAGTAGACCCAAAACGATCAAAACTATTAATGAGAGTTAATTTTCACAAAAAACCTTATTTATTTGAATATCAGAAAAAAATTATTGGATAAAACTGTCATTCGCTGTCTTTTCCTGCTGAAGATTGTGTATGAGCAATTGTTCATAACAATGTCTATTGTTGTTGAAATTCAATCTATTGTGACAAGATATTATTCTTGAAATGAAAATAAAAAATGAATTCGCAGTGAAGAAAAGTATCCTATGTACCAAAACGCGAAATAACTAAATTTGTTCATAACAATTCATTATACACTCCCCGCGGAAAATTTCGGTACATTTGCAACGACCGTTTGAAAATGCATGCTACGCTTCAGAAACGAATATCTGTGCAGAAGCTCAACCTAAGCCTTTCAAATAACAAGCGTTTGAAAGTTTAAAAAATTTGGCCTTGAATCCACCTATGTTGAAGTTATTTTAATGAACGATTTATAAAATATTCAGCTTCAAAGTCAAAATTTTTTCCAGTAAAATCATCATTTTAAAATCTCCCGTTCAACTTACGCAACATCTAGAAAATTCTATCTAAAAATTTGTCAGATTCATCAAATTGAGAGCAGATACTATTCTCATAATCGGGACCAAGGACACGAATAAATATTACGTAATTGCTAAGTAATCAAAAGTTTTTCCAGTAAAATCATCATTTCAAAATCTCCCGTTCAACTTACGCAACATCTAGAAAATTCTATCTAAAAATTTGTCAGATTCATCAAATTAAGAGCAGATACTATTCTCATAATCGGGACCAAGGACACGAATAAATATTACGTAATTGCTAAGTAATCATACAAAATTAGTACTCGTGGCATGGAGAATGCTGCGAAGCTCGATATAGAATATTTACATATTTCTTTGCAAGGAGCTCTTTTTCGTATTTCGAGAGCCTAACCATTAGGTTTTAATTATGATTATATTATTGAGAGTTTTTTTCCTTTCATTAACATCCAGAAAACAATTTGTCTTCATTATCAAATCGTATTATACCAAAATTGTTTTAAGTAAAAAAATTAATGGTTAGATTTTTAAAATTTTAAATGGAACTCCCTGATTTTAAATCAAGGTTATATTTCGAAATCTCACTCTCAGAGTTGGAGTCGAGATAAAAATTAGCCTATTAAAAGTTACCAACTCATGTGTAAAGAAAAAAATGAACAAAAGTCTCTTAGTTTATTGGTTAAAGAAATTAGCTGGGCTAAAGAATTGTCGAAGCATTAACTCTTCCCAAACCTCCTACCAGACAAGGTTTGATAAATTAAAAGTAAAAACAAATTAAAAGTGAAATATTCAACGCATGTTCAACATCAACGATGAATTTTTTTAATCGACCAAACAAGAGACTTTCATAATTTTGTTTCGCTGCAAATGAATTGGTAACTTTTGATAAGCCAATTTTTATCTCGACTCTAATTTTTAGAGTTAGGTCTTGGAATATTCCGTTGATGTTTTATCTGATAAAAAAATAACGCGATGAATAAATCTCGTATTATTATCGCTGTAGAAATTATTATTCCATGAGGTAATACTTTTTATGATTACTCAGAAAGCAAGTCATCAATTATTCGTGCTCTTGGCCTAGATTAAAAGAATATTTGGCGATAAGTTGAGAGCAAGATTTAAAAAATTCCACTAATTAATATTATAGAATATTAAACAAATTATTCTATCCCCTTTTCTCGATCCTGAAAATATTTTTGACCTTTTTCCAAGCCCCAAAATTGAAGAAAGGGGATGAAATCATATTTCCTACTTCAAAATCGTCACTTCTATTGTGGAGCTCATGAAAAAATGCTTCCGAACCCCTAAAATAAAAGTTAAATCGACCAACTTTAGTCGAAGTTATGAGTAACTAAATACCGAAGCGTGTACTAAAATGTCGAAAATTCGGAAAGAAATTTCCGGATAGATTTGTGCAGGATTTTCCTTTAGATTCTTTCCGAGATCTGCATCCGAAGCTTTCCGTTTCTATCAGATATTAAGACTAATTTTGACCGGAAAATTAACATGTTATATTGACTTTTCATAAGAAATTTTCGGAATTAATCGGATGCAGATCTCGGAGAGTTCGGGAAAAAATGTAAGCGATTGGATAGCTTCGGAAAGAATTTTCTATCAGCAATTTCCACCAGGGTGCACTTAGCGAATTTTGCCCCCTATATGGGCCTTAAGGTAGTCCTTGAATAAATTCATATCAACATATTGAAAAAAAATTAATTGACATACAGAAATGTCACTATTCATCAAAGGCCTTGATGCTAATTCAAGCAGCCATTAACAAAAAGTATTCTAGAAAATAGAGTACATAGTGGCACTAGTGTTGGAAAAATTATAGGAAATTACCGATGTGTACACTAGGGCGGAGTGAAAAAAATTATTTTTTGAAATTTCTTTTTGGGGTGTGTGGGCAAGTTGTGATATATGTTTTCAGGATAAAACGTGATTTTTTCCAATTTCTTTAGATATCACTTTTGGCCACCCCAGAGAGCTTGACAGTTTTTAAATTTTTAAAAATTGGAAACTTTTTTCTATCGGTGCCAAATGTGTTGCAAATTTTTCAGGGACAGTTTTCGAAAGAAACTAATAAGATATGATCGCATTTTAGACGAAATAATTTTTCATCAAGTAAGAATTTTATGAAACATCAACAAAAATAAAGTTGTTTTTTTGACTTGGTTGATGGAACACTTAGTTCTAATTTTTTTTTAAATTTCTCTCGATTTTTTTCGAATTTTTCTCGATTCATTTCGAGGAACTCATCTTTACCTCTCTAAATGAAAAATAGTACAACTTTTATTGATGCGAATTTTTCAATAATTTAATGTGGCCTATGGGTTAGGTTAGTAAAAATTTTCACATTAAAAAAAGTAGTGTGTTTCTTCCATCCAAACGGAAAGAAAGATATTTTTCATTAATTGTCTAAAACATTAAATAAAGTATGTGAACTAAAAATATCCGTCTTGCCAGTTCTTTTAACATATTTTGCAGCATTTATTAGAGTTTGTGCATGTAAAAGTTGGCTTTCCATGATAAGTAAAAGATTATATAAATTGCGACACAAGTTTTGACGAATTTCATAACTGGATTCCTCACCTTGAGACTGAATTATGGAATATAAATATCCCAAAATGACAAGCGTATTATCCATAAGATAAAGATTAGCGGCTCTAGTATATAAAGCCTAATGAAACATGAGAATATTCATTCGTTACATTCTTAACCTAATTATTCGTTAATACGCAATAATCAGTTTTTCATCTACTTGGAGAACATGAAGATCATTTATATTCTGATCTTCACCTTGGTGATTATCATCAATTCTGCTGGTGAGTATAATAATAATTATAATATATCTATAACTTGAAGTACATTTCTTGAAACTGGAAATGGTTTCGTTCGCCTCGGGGCTGCAGAACTCTAAAAATCCTAAAAAGTCCTTGATTAAGGAGATCCAAAAGGTCACTACTCAAATATTTCTTCATGGTAGAAGGCAGAGATTCCCCAGAAAAATAAATTCTATGTATGTCTTTCTTTTAAAGTCACACATAACCCTGGACCTTTGCGAATGATGTGGTATTTTATATTCGTAGAGCTTCGGAAAATGTTTCCGAGAAATCGAAATATGAATTTTATGTAAAATGTACGCTTAAAACGGACTTTTTGAAGTTTTTTTTTTACATAGATGATTTTTATTCCATAAGTGTCTGAAAAAAGGTTCGAATAAATAACAATTGTTGAAACGATTATTGTCTCACTTCTGAAACAAGATAATACTTATAATAATAAGCGCCATGGTGTAAGGGAATAAAAAAATCAGAATTTTCTCCAAATCTCCCACGAAAAGCCGGGAGTGAATGCACGGTGAGCCCCAATCAATTTCAACCTAGAAGTCGCACTCATGAGTTTTTTGCAGAATGTAACTACAGGATGATGCAGAGTTTTTTAAGCCCATAATTGAAATCATCTGTGGAGTCCTTTTTTAAAAAGTTATTGAAAGTAGGCGAAATGCGCTAACAAATAAGGGTTTCGTAGCCTATTTACTATAGTATTGGAGAAGTTTTACTTGTTCCCTCCCGTCGCTACCTCAACCATCACCACTTCCCCTTATTTTCTCTCATTACTCCTCATCACCCCTTCCAGCAGCCACCACTCATTTCCCTCACCATACCTCTTCACACTCATTTCCTCTCACTGACCATCATTTCCCCTTCCTTACCATAATTTATCTGACTTTTTCTGACTTCCCCTTCATCCGCTCATTCCCCCCACTTTCAGCACCACCCCTCACTCCCCCTCTCGCGTATCAACTCCCCTCACTTCTCCTTCTCTTCTCACTTCTTCTCATTTCCCTTCGCTAGTCCACCGCACACTTTTCCAACCGCTCACTCCCCCACCACTCACCGCAATACCCCCACTGCCCTTCACTTCACATACGTCTCCTCATTTCCCCCCAATTTCCCTCATTCATGCAACGGACGGACACTTGATCGGAACCATAAGGGTTTCTGCCCGAGGCAACGAAACCATAAAAATCATCTTTTACGATTTTTAAAATAGATTTTGTCAAATTTTAAATACTGAGCCTCACTAGCCTTTAAAAATTGAAAAAAAAGTGTCATAGAAGAACTTTCGAAATGAAAACCAGTCGTTTCATGAAAGCGTAAATGTGCCTCATGGACGACACATTTAAAAGATAGAATAGAATTTTTTAATGTATTTTTTTAGAAAAGTGACCTATTTCGCACCACGGTACATGAGCGACTGCTTACGAGTGGACTCTTGAGATAAAATTAGTTAAACACGGATCCCCGTGCAGAAATCTAAATGTGGGCCTGGCAAGGAACTGACCAGTTTTCCCTACTTCTGATGTGGCCCTGGTCGGGTCAACTGGCAAGGGCCATACATGGCGTGTAACGTTTTTGTAGATCAATGCCCTGCTTAGGGCAAACTGGTCAGGGCCTTCCCAGTTTTTCTATGGTATGCTTTGCTTTTTAAAATTATAATAATAATAAAAACTACTTTTATAAACGAACATTTATTTTATTAATTATTATACGTCTGAAATAATTGAAGAAACCAGTTAAAAACAATAATTTAAAGCTAGCTTACAAGATTACATCAAATCTCCTTCATGATAATTGAATATTAAATAAATAAATAAATGAATAGATAATATAGATAAATTATGAATAAAATTAATAAATAATAAATAAATAAAAATCAACAATAATTAAATATTTTTAAATTGTTATTTTTAGTGTTTATAATTGAGCAATTTCACCAATTGGCAATGAGAATGTAAACTAAATAATATTATAGGAATAATAGTTTTGATACATTACCATCCGAAATAATTTCGTATTTTTCTTTTTCCTTAACTACTTTTCTTGATTTTTTTTGAGGCTCTTGGTGATCAAGTTCATGATCACGTCGGTTTTGTTCAAATTCACCATTGAAGGTACCAGCCACGATTTGATTTTTGGGTTGAGAAGCTAGGAATGTTGTATATTATTTTTCAGAACGAGGGTATAAAAAAATTCTCAATTTGACAAAGAATAATCTGCTGGGCTTACAACTGTTTGAGTCTTTTGAGCTCAGGGCTCGTTTTTCGGCTTTTCTCAATGAAGGGCCAGCCCTTCATCGTGATTCCCCCGTACCATGCGGTTACCCATCTCACGGTTTAAGACGTGGCCATGGGTGTGATTTACCGCGGTTCGACTGGGAGCCAGTGTCATTTTCGTGGATGGCAGTCACTCCCAGGAGGACCCTGCGGTGGTAGTTGACCAATTTCTCTTGATTATATACATCTTACTTGAATAGTTCGAATTACGAGAGAAATTTCACAGGGCGAAAGAGATGCAGTCTGCGTCCCCCTTTATTATAGGAGAAATAAGAAACGATCATCTACGGCCTCGGTGGCGTAATTGGTTAATGCTTCAATTACGAAAAATGTCGTTCCCGCTTAAAATCCGGGCCGAGGTAGATTTTTTCTCGTTTCTCCGAAAAATGTAATATTACGGCCAGTAGCCAAGAACTAATTTTCCCTAAATTTAAATTTCCTAGATGTTACTTTTCGAAGGAATGTTGGTCAACAAATAAATTTCGATCGTTATTGATTTGTTTGGTAGAGAACACACTTCATGACAACTTTCACAAGCACGAATTTGTTTGGGAAAACACCAGTTTCAGATCAAATATTCTAGCATAAAAAGAACAGCAATTGTGTGATTGGTGCTGTGCAAAGTGTCAGTGAAGATTGTGCTTGTCGAATTACTCATTAACTTACAACCTCGCACTCACTTGATCTTCTACAGGAGAACGATAAAAACTCACAAAGAGAGAGGGAGTTGTGGAGAGAGGGAAACCGCACGTCGGGGAAATATACATAAGTCGATGCATGCATTCTCAATTTTATAAGTTCTACATCGAATAGTGTATACCAAAGATTCGATTTAATTTCTTAATTTATTACGTACATATCTGACATTGAACAGGGCCCCTATCCGCGGCTGCATCGTTTGCCAAATTCAAATTTTATACAGTTTACTGCATGTTAAGACACAAACCCATAGGAAATTAATGCCTATACGAAAATCTTCTGGAAAACATCTATTGAAAATATATTCTAAGTGGTAAAATTCATCTATTTCGATTTACTCTTACAGAATCAAGTTCGCAGTCCGGCGGACCTAGTGGCTCAAGCATTTCTGGCAGTCCTCCCGTATCTCGACCTCCTTCTCCTGAAAACAACGAAATTCCTGCCAGCCTGCGGAAGCCATTAACATGGACGAAATTCAGGTTTCCTGCATATCGCAATCTTCTATATTTTGGAAAAACCGTTTCATACGCAGGAAATATCAGGCGTAAAGTAAACGGTTTCATAAAGATACGAGCAGTTCAATTTGATGTACAAGTAAACGAGTTTGGTGATGTTTTTGGATTTCGCATACATCCTAACAGTGATATTGTTACTAGAATATATTCTTCACCTTATCAAATGGCGGCAATTAACATCCATGGCAACAATCCGGTTAGGCCACTTAGCAATAAAGAAATAATATTCTTGAGAGGAGAACAATATTGTAATGTGATACGTAATCTCGAGTAATCTCGCTCAATCCTTGGAAATCTTCTGTAATATAAATATGGAACGATTTGAGGATTCAATATTTCAACAAAAAATTCAAAGTTGATAAAAAAATAAAAAAGGTTCTCTTTATAATTTTTGGAACTTTATTGTATTTATTATACTCTCTTCCTTTCACGGGTTTGAGAGTCTCTATAATCCTTTACAAAACTACCATAATATAAAATCAAATCAATAGTTATAAATCTAAGTTAACCTACGTCAAACTACGTCAATCCAAACATCCTCCTAATTACTACACTGCCCAGACTTCTCCTGAAACTCTCTTTCTCTAACTTACATCTTCAAATTTCATACATATCTTTTACTATTCTCCTCACCGTCCCTAGTATCAGTTTCTTTTCCTCTTTAGCTCACTCGTTCACTCACTTCTCATTCACCTCCCTCCCGCCTCCAACTTCCCCCACATTACTCTGTTTTTTGCAACACACACATTAATCTTCTCAGCTCTCAATGACTTTTTTATCGCGCTCTTCCTTCTTCCTTTCATCTCCGTTCCTTCCTTCTACTCCTACCAGCACCATGCTTCCAGTTTCTTCGTTCCACTCCCACGTCATCTCTCCAGCTTTTGCCATTTGCTTCCTCAGCAGCACATTTACTCGGGTGCCTTTCAACCTCGGCTTCTCCTTCTTCAGCCACTCTTGTACCAACTATTCTCTCTCTATTAGATCCTCCTCTAGCCGTAGTTTCGAGCCTGTTAATTTGCCACACACTTTTAATATTTCCGCCCTGTTTTCCCGTCTCTAATCTTAGCATCCTTTATTCATCAATTCTCCAAGAATTTTCAACCACCACTCGAGTCGAAACCTTAAGAATCCTCCTCACCTTATCTCTGCCAATTGACCCTGGCTACTCATCCTCCCGGTTCGGCATTCCAAACTCACTTTATCACGTTCCACTTTCTCCCTCAAAAGCTTTTGCCTTTTCTTGCCTTCACTTCCACGAACAAAGTCACTTCTCATCACACTTTTCTTACATTTTATCTCACCTTTCTCTCACTTTTCTCCGTGTAATCCATTAAATTCACACTGGCACCCCTGACACGTCTATCCTCAATTCACACTGAAGCGAAAGTCCCATTGTAGAAACTGTTATAAATCGCAAAAAGAAAGAACCTGTAAACTCATGTTTAATAAATTATATTATTCAAAAAGGGAATTCTGAGTTGTCAATTACTGAAATCCTGTGGAATATGTTGAAATCCTATCAAATCTTGTAAGATCCTCCAAATTTCCTTGGAATATTAAAAACCCTAGAAATCTTTCAAATCTGCCAATCTTGGAATCTGGTATACACTGCTATAAAAAAACTGTACCAGATCGAATCCATTTCAAGTCCACCACAAAGTCGCGCATATTTTAATTCTGACTTTCTAAAAATAACACAAAAGTTTTTCTTGAAACTTCTATAGTTTTTTTATTTATATCAGATTTTCTTTCTGATTTTTTTTTCTCGATTTTTCTGATTTCAGACAATTATCTTTCTGGATTCTAGTGAGTTTTACCGTCCTTCTTCTAAGTCCTTCGGAAAGTTTGGAAAAAGTTCAAATTCAGAAAACAACTTTTGTGGGCAGGAAAATTTTTGTTCTTCTGCAAAATAGAATTTTTCCCGCAAATAACGAAAGGTACAGAAGAATGATGTTTACCAGAAAAATTCGAAAATGATATTTTTGGTAGAAGGAATCCCCTTCGCCTCAAAAATGGTTCGACTTTTTATATTTTCAAACAAATTATCGCTCTTTCGTTAATTTTAAACTTTTGAAAAATTTATTTTATATTATAGGGGAATAAGTTCTTCTATAAGAAGAAATATTTTAGCGAGGACGAAAGTCACATAATTTCTTTGTCATATCACAATGAAACTAAAGAAAAATCGGAGTTGGCCTTCTTGAGGAAATTGACTTTTTAGTGTTTTCGAAGAATCTATGCCATTTTGTTAATTTTTGAAATTTTAGAAGTTTCTTCAAACAATTTGAAAGAGTGTAGCTAGCACTATAAGCAAATCAAATCCTATTCATGAAATCATTAAAAATTACTGTAATCTATTAGAAACCCTCGAAATCTTTGAGATCTGTGAAATATCTGTTAAAAAACAGTTAAAAATCGATTTGGTGAATGAAACCTTCAGAAAAAAGTGTATCTTCATATTTTTGGGGTGGCTGAATCCGAGTCTGGCGTCCGTTCACCCGCATCAGATCATCGATCATTTCTCATCGCAAAAAATAACTTAAAAACACTGAAAAAAACCCATTTTGGTGTTGAAGTTCGAGCCGTGGAAAAAGCCCTTGGAAAACGGTGCTGCCTTGTTTTTGAAGTCGCTGAATCCAAATAAAGTGTTTTTTTTAATCCATCAGGCAACAGTTCGTCTCTTGCCTGTGACGTTGCAAAAAAATTGCAAGTCACAAGTCTATTAATTTCAGAATTCAGAAAACTTATTTATTAGTAATTTCTAATATTTGAGACTTCGCGTATGATCCACTCCGGAAGCTACATGGTTTTCCACGGCCTATCTTGATTAATTAAGATCCTATAAATTGAGAATTGATCTTGCCTTTTACGATTATTTATAATTTTGCTGAAATATGGAGACTTCGAGGGACTTCATGAAGCATTTCAGACGCCTTTTGTTACTTGGAGGAACTTGGGAAGAAATTTGAATTTTCCCGCCTAACCTATACTGCAGTTTGTTTAATTCCATTCTTCTGGTCGTACCTTAGAACTATTCGTACATCCTGGAATGCTACCAGGATTCTTCCTGCGTCTTCCTTGCCTTGATATGCCTGACCAACTTATTCATCTTGGTGAGAAATCCAAAACTCAATTACTGGCAAGGTTTATCGTCGATCCCCGGCATGTCAAGAGGCACCTCTATGGCTACGGCCCTAGTATCATCGTCAACGTTTCTGCGTGTCCAGATATCATTCATCGAGTTTATTAAAAAAAAGTGTAGTAATTTAAAGTTAATATCATTGTGATTGTCTTCCTGAATTTTCCCAGTTTTCCAAAGGATTCACCTGTGAACTTTTGAGGTGGGTTTAATAGCGAAATTCAGAGAATGAGATTTTCTTTTTATGATTTGCTTTCATTTTTTTAGTACTTAAAGTATTTTTCTTTCTTTCAAATATATAGTTATCTTTAATTATTTATAGCAAATTGGCATGCAAACCTTTTGGAAATTCTCCTTGATTAAATCAATTCGAATTATTTATCTTTATTTGAAATATTTTTTGTTATTTTACTGACTTTCCAATCCAGCCTGCGAGTTGTCCCTGGAAATACCTGTACCAATAAGAATGATTTGTTTAAAACAATGAAGTTCGAGCTCCTTGCCAAAGGAAAAAATAACTAGGAGAAAACTGTGATCTTTTCGTCGGAAGCTTATGAAGTAGCATCATTCATCGAGTTTGGTTTTGAAAAAAGTGTAGCAATTTAAAATTAATATTATTGTGATTGCCTTCCTGAATTTTCCCAGTTTTCCAAAGGATTTACCTGTGAACTTCTGAGGTAGATTTAATTGTGAAATTCAGAAAAGGAAATTTTCCTATTATGATTGGTTTACCATTTTTTGTTCAGTTCTTAAAGTCTATTCCTTTTCGTTCCAGATATTAAGTTATCTTCAATTATTTACAGTAAATTGGCATTCAAATCTTTCGGAAATTCTCCTTGACTGAATTCATTCGAATTATTTATCATTATTTGAAATATTTCTTGTTACTTCATTGACTTTCTATTCCAGCCTGCGAGTTGTCCCTAGCAACGCCAATAAAAATGATTCATTTAAAATAATCAAAATTGAGCTCCTTGCCAAATAAAAAAACAACTAGGAGAAAACTATCATCTTCTCGTCGGAAGTTCATGGAGTAGCATCAGTCATCAAGTTTGGTTTCAAAAAAGTGCAGCAATTTGAAACTAATATTATTGTGATTGTCTTCCTGAATTTTCCCAGTTTTCCAAAGGATTTACCTCTGAACCTCTGAGGTAGATTTGATTGTGAAATTCAGAAGAGGAAATTTTCTTTATATGATTTGCTTACCATTTTTTGTTCAGTTCATAAAGTCTATTTCTTTTCGTTCCAGAAATTAAGTTATCTTTAATTATTTATAGTAAATTAGCATGCAAATCTTTCGGAAATTATCCTTGACTGAATTCATTCGAATTATTTATCTTTATTTGAAATATTTCTTGTTACTTCATTGATTTTCTATTCTAGCCTGCGAGTTGTCCCTAGCAAGGCCAATAAGAATGATTTATTCAAAACAATCAAAATGGAGCCCGTTGACAAAGTTGAAAACAACTAGGAAAATTAGAATCGTTCGATGCTTATTTGGCTTGAATGATGGCTATGTTTGATCGTGTCATTCCTATTCTTCCAGAATCAGAAGAAGTTAGCCTCAGACGTGGGTATTTACGAGTATTACCTAGATTACAGTTGTTGATCTCACAATATAATATTGTTAGTTTCGCTCATCTGGAACAGTTATCTGTTGCGGCAGAAAACATCCTTAGACCAACTAAACTATTTCGACCCCCTCCACCTCCTGATCGATCACTTTGACCATATTTAGCCCAGAAAAATAATGAATTTGAAAATCAAAATGGAAATCGTGAAATAATAAGTTTGATGGATGATCAAATTTGCGAAAATGGTTCTGTTGAAGGTTTATTTGATGAAATCTTCTTAGCTCAAGGTTTTATCCTAACCCCACAAAATCTTCAGTCATTTGAGAAAAACAATAAAGAAAATGACAGCTCTAATAATTCTAAACAAGGTCATTTTAAAACCCAAGAAACCATCTAAAAATCCATTCCTGTCAAATTTAAATCCTCAAACTAAGTCAGGGGATAGAACTTCTCAAAATATCACTTGTTGGAATTGTAATAGAGAAGGCTATAATCATTGTGATTGTAAATAAACTATAGTTATTTTCTGTTATAAATGTAGTAAGAAAGATGTTTCTCATCCGAAATGTCTCAACTGTTCGAAAAATTGAGTAAGGAGTTCTCTAGTGAATTAACTTTGGACCCAAATTTTCATTCTGAAAGTAGTGTTGAAAATTTGCTTAATTTTGCAAATTCTAATAAAAATAATGTTGATACAAATGTAATCAAGAAACATTTTGGAGCACGAAAAGCAGATTTAAATTTAGTCCCATAGCATCATTTATTGGATCACTAGACAAACTTATATCCCTTTTACTGTGATTCAATTCTCAAAATTTGTTCCAACACTTTGCTGACTCGAGAAATTAATTTTGATACATTACCAGATCAAGATCTTTTAAATAATCTTGAATCCTCTCTGGATTCTAGTATTTCTTTGAATCTTACTTATCTTTCAAATAATAATAAAGAGAGAATATATCCGATTTTTAATTTATCTGAAATACCTTATCAACCAACACTTTTTTCTGGACCTGAACCTTTGATATATACCACTTTGTATATCTTTGGGCATCCAATCGAAGCTCTAGTTGATATTAGATTGTTTATAGAACAAGAAGGATCAAAATTAATTGCTAAATTAGGTTTTGAAGTTTATAATCGAAAGAGTTTAGTACAAGTAGCAAACAGTCATATCATCTATCTCAAGAAGTTTTGGCTTCAATATCAATCAAGAATAAAGATAGACAGATGAAAGTAAGAATTTTACCTTAATTACCTGTTCCTTTTGCCATAGGGCTTGATTTTCTCAAAGCTTTCCGATTCGATTTATGTAATGGGTTGAGCCATTTGTCTGTTGATCAGTATAAAACTCTTCAGAAATTTATTCTTAAAAATCTTCCTGAAAATAAGGAAAAACCCGGATTAATCATATTCACAGAACTTATTATTGATGTTGGAGGTCAACTCCCAGTTGAGCAAAGACACTATACAGTCTCACCCAAGGTACGGAAAGCAATTCATGAAGAATTAGATGTAATGTTAGCAGATGACATAGTCGAACCTTCTCATAGTGGTTGATCACATCCCATAGTAATGGCAGAGAAACCAAAAGGTGGTTACAGATTCTATTTAGATTTTAGAAAATTGAATCAAGCAACCAAACGAGATGCATATCCGTTAACTAAAATGAATTCTATTTTGGATAAATTACGTCAGGCAGAATATATTTCAACACTAGATATTCAAAAAGGTTTCCTAAATTACCCTCTAGAAATGAATAGTCGTGACAAAACAGCGTTTACTGTTTCCGGACGTGGTTTATTTCAATTTAAAAGAATGCCCCTTGGTTTAACCAACACACCAGCAATTTTCCAAAGACTTATTGATTCTCTTATTGGTCAAGAGATGAAGCCACATGTTTTCGCATATTTGGACGGTATAATAATTGTTACTGAAACTTTCAAAAAACATCTTGAATGGTTATCTAAATTTATTGCAGGAAATTTTAGATGAGAATTTATCCCGATAAAGTTGCCCCTATTAAGAATTATCCTACCCTTAATAATGTAAAAGAACTAAGACGCTTGTTAGGTACATCATCTTCGTATAGAAAATTCATAAAAGATTTTGCTACTGTTTTAGCACCTTCAAATATGCTTAAAAAAATGGTTTTGGTCTGATGAACAACAATTACCTTTTGGAACGAATCAAACTACCAGATTGAAGCTCAAATACTTTCTTGTCCAAATTTCAATATCCCATTCGTCTTTCAAATTGAAGTCAGTTGCATAGGTCTAGGCGCAGTTCTTACTCAAATTGCTGATGCATTGGAACCCGTACTATCCTATGCTAGTAGATCCTTATCTGATGCTGAGAAAAATTATTCTACCACAGAACAAGTGTGTCTTGCCTGAATATGGACAATTCAAAAGTACAGAGCATATCGAGAAGGTTATCATTTTACTGCTATCACTGATCATAATAGCTTGAGATGGTTACATAATCTTAAGAATCCAACAGGTTGATTAGCCAGATAGGATTCGTCACTTTTAGAGTACGATTTTGAAATTATACATCGCAAAGGTAGTTATCATCATGTCCCTGATGCTCTTTCTCGCATGTATAAGTCTCCTAAAGAAGGAATTAATTTGACTAATGAAAAACCACCCTCTTGATACGTTCGACGTGTTATTGCTGTATCAAACTTTCCTGAACGATTTCCAGATTTGAAGATTCGAAATAAATTATATTATTTCCGACCAGATTCGATAATGTCATTCTTAACACGTGATTTAAATGAATGGAAATTAGTTCCTTGCGATAATGATAGAATTAAAATTCTTGCTGAAGCACATGATGTTCCACAGTCTTGTTATGTGGGAACTGAAAAGACTCACAAACGAATCGCAATAGATTATTCTTGGTCCGGATGTTTTCGAGATGTGGTAAATTATATTAGGAGATGCGAAATTTGGCAGAATTGTAAAGTTGTTCAGGAAGCTCCAGCTGGAATAATGAGTGAAAAAATAGTTGGATAGTTGTTTCGACAGATATAGTGGGACCACTTCCTTGTAGTAGAGTAGGTTATTATTTCTGAACTATGGTAGAAATCCTAAACCTATTAATTTCCTGCGTCGTTCGGACGAAGTTAAATTGGAAATAAAACCTCTGCCATCCGAAATTTGGAGAGGAAGAATGAGGAAAATCTAAGTCATGAAAGACTGGATAATCATAAATTTCGATAAGGAGATAGGGCGATCTTGTTCTTAATCGAAATAGAATTCAATCATCAAAAGTTAAAAATATCGCTGCCAAATTAAATCCACAATTTGTGAGTCCTTTCGAAATTATTCACATCTTTTCCCCGACAGTTTACTAGATTGATGATTTGATTGGTAATAAAGTTATTAGAGTCTACATGAAAGATTCAAAACCTTATTTTACACAGGAATCAGTTGTATGTTATTTTATTCTTCTCTTTTGTTTTAGATGCCATGATACCTTTTTTATCACTCGATACTCTACGGAACGAATATCAGAATCTATATAAAAGTCATCTGATTTTAGAAAGTAAATTGAATAACACTATCCTTGAAGCTAAAATCGATGACAAATGCACGGAAGAAGATGACATTGAAAATGGCAATCATCCGGGTCGGCAATACATTAAACCCTATAATGATCATTCAAAACATTGAAAGAAAATATCCCCGATTGAGTGAAAACTCAGTTGATGCACACCTGGTAGAGGATGAATATAGAAACGTAATGGTTACAGCACAAAACGTGAAAGAAATAATGAATAATGAAATATCAACTCAAACGCCACCTAGAATTGGACAATCAACTGAACACCGTGATGTTGAGATCCAAACCCTTCCAGGATTTGGGAATTTCAAAACCGTTAATGTTAAGATTCAAACCCCTCTTGGATTTGGAATGTCAAATACAAGCTGTATTGAGACTCAGACAAGGGACATTGAAATGAAAGATGCGAGTACGGCGGTGTATCTTTCACCAGTTACCAACTATAAATGTGGTCTCCAGAAACTATTGATATTTCCTCAAAATACTTACTACCTATAACTCCCGGTTCTTATTCTTCTCTATCAACATCATTCGCTTGTAATGAACCAGTTCCTGAATCTCATTCCCGAAGTGTCCCAAATTTCAAATCACATCATACTTTTCCTTCTGAATCTGCCTCTCCTAATTTCATTGATTCCACAACCTTGATTCCAAATCCTATACAGTCAAAATTTACATCTTCGTCACATTTTATTTCTCTTAAAACATTGAACGCTCCTACCTTGAGATCAATTTTTTTTAACTTCGTCTCAATCCCCACCAATTAATTATTATAATCAACCTCAGTAAAAAATTCCAAGCTTATTTCAAGTTCGAGTTGAAACCCCGGAAGACCTTAGTCCAGAATCAATTGCTTGGTACCAAGATTTAGCACGACAAGGTTGTTGGAAATGTGGAAGTTTCGGCCATAAACTTAACGATTTTTCTGTTTCTATAGATAAATTTTTCTCCTATGATTGCGGAGAACCGGGAGCTACTAAGTGGACATGCCAAGATTGTCTAAACAAGAACAAAAGATTTAGAACGGTATAAAACAGAGATTTCATTTCATTATTTTACCTTTATCATTGAATTTTATTTGAAAATGTTTTTTTATTTTTCATGTTTTGTCAATTAATTTCAGAATCATTTCTCTAATTGAGATAACATCCCTGTCTCGATCCAGCGTCTCTATTTGTACTGATACATTGATAATTAAATCTTTTAATATTAAAATTGTATCTAGTTTAACTGCCGTTCTTTAAATAAAGCCAATTGAAAATTATGATACTGATGATTTATTACTCAAATTCGATGCTCTCATTTAATTATTATCCAGTCTAGATTTCTGCTCAAGCACAATTTTTTAGCATTATGATTGATTATTATTATTAATTTTATTTTTAATTACTTAATTAATTGATTAAATTTAATTATTTCAATTTTTCCAGCCTAGATTTCTGCTCAAGCACAATTTTTTCTAGTTTTATGATTCTAATTATTGTTGATTTATTTGTTAAGGAAAACCTGAATTTATTATTATTCTTTGAATGAGGTAATTTTCAAAATAATATTGCTGATTTATTGTTCCATTCAGTCATGAAAATCCATGTAATTTTAGTTAGGTTCCTTCTGATTTTCACGTTAAACGTTGCCCATTGGGAGATTTTTGGTCCTTTATTCTGGATTTTGAATTTAATTTTAAACCTCCTGACTGCTCGCCCGTATTGTGTATCATTGTATTAAATTTGTATGTCATATTTTAAGAAATGATCGAACTATATTATCACAATAGTATTCATTTCTTTCAAAATTCATTTACCTATTTGATTTTGCTTTGTTGTGTCATAATTTTGAAGGTTTAACACAATATCTAGTCCATTAAATATGAAACTAATCTGCTTGTCCGGTTATGTTAAATTTAAATATTATTTGTTATCACCTTTGATTTAAGACCTCTCCGGTATTTTTTCAGGGGAGGACAGTTGTGACGTTGCAAAAAATTCGCAAGTTACGAGTTTATTGATTTTAGAATTCAGAAAATTCATTTATCGGTAATTTCTAATATTTTAGATTTCGCGTATGATCCACTTCGGAAGCTGCACGGTTTTACAAGGCCTAGCTTTATCAATTGAGATCCTATAAATTTAAGAATTGGTTTCGCTGTTTTTCCGTTTATTTATGATTTTGCTGAGATTTGGAGAATTCGAGGAACTTCATAAAGCATCTGGAACGCCTTTTATTACTTGAAGGAACTTGGAAGAAAATTTAAATTTTCCTGTCTAATCTATACTGCAGTTTGTCCAATTCCATCCTGCTGGTCGTATCTCAGAGCTATTTGTACATCTTGGAACGCTATCAGGATTCTTGCTGCGTTTTCTTCGCCTTGATATACGTGACTAACTTATTCATTTTGGTGAGAAATTCAAGACCCAATATTTAGGGAAGTTCATCGTCGATCCCCGGCATGTCAACAGGGACCTCTATGGCTACGGCCCTGGAATTACCGTCAACGTTCCTGTGTGCCCAGACAATTACCATGATTCTACCAGATTGGCCATTGCAAATTGTAAGGAGTTTGGACGTGCCGTGATAGGCGGCGTGTTGTCATGACCTGGGTTTCGCGACCTGTTCATTTGGAGCGTTTCTACCGGCCGGAATTAAAATTAATTTTTGGGTGGTTCATGTTTGAACTAACCTATGAAGATAGGTTTAAAGAAAAGAAGGAATAGTTATTCAATGTCCAATTACAAGTTGTTATTTATACTATTTGGAAAGATAACTTTACAGAACAACTTTCGGAACTTTGACGTTAACAGAAGTTGATGTGTAGAAAAACTAGTCACCAAGTGGAGAGAGAAGAGGCGACTTCTCAACTCAAGGGTTAGTCTTGATCTCTCAAACATGGAAAAACTCGTCTCTTTCCCGAGGCCTCCGAGAGTCCCGAGCAAGTGTTCCAACCTCCAGGTTTTTCTAGTGGGAGTTAATGAGGATGAATTAGATTTTTGGGACCACCTTTTAGAGCAAATTCAGGAAAGCCAATCAAAATTAAAATGAAAGCGTGACCTTCTTGACTTTTCCCATACATCTTTGGAATACCCTTATTCTTATCTACCCTCAGAATTGTGGCCACTCGCACCAACTTGAGATTTTGATGCGCCTCGACTTTCGACACTTAGGGTTACTGCAACGACTCAGACGATTATAACAATCTGACCAAGGAAAGACGGGCATGAAAATTGGGTTTTGTTCAATATTTTATCAGTTTCGTAATTACGGAGGGCTTGCATGTACTTAGAGAATTTCAAGTGAAACTGCCTCGGAGCTCGCCAGAGATCCGAGTAGTTTCTTATTTTATTACTGTTCTCTTTTCGAAATCGTAAGCAGCAGTTTCGATTTTCCTTGACAAGGCTTTTAGTTCGCCCTTTTGAGCCCTTCTTTACTTAATAAAATAATTATATTGCATCTTTATAATCGTCTGAGTGCTTGTTTTCGTATGCAGTGACTTTTTGATGATACAGGTACATTTGCCAGAGACAGTTTCGAGAAAAGGAATAGGCTTTCTGGTTCCTTTGTCGGCTTGTCTCACACTTGTCTCCTTTTTTTGTCCATAAAAAAATAAGATAGAAACAGGACATTCAAAATATTTAAATTGCAAATTTGGATTTAATACAGTTTGAAATTTCACGCTGAAATCTTGATGGTAAGGAGGCGTTCGCCCTTACCATATCGAAAGGGTTGGGTTCTGCATGTCTCTTTTCTTTTGCTAGAGACTTTAATTGGAAAAATTTAGGATATGGGAAGTAAAATGTTACAAATGGTCGCGTCACGACTGAGTGGTTTTGAGGTGTAGAGTGGACGTATTTACAATGTGTGTGTATTTACAAAGCCTGTAAGTATGAGTGTTGTCTGAGGGCTGTAGTGACGTCAAATTAGTATGGCGTTGGCATTATGCGGTCGGTCATGTTGGGATCGACTAGTTTGCTGAATTTTCTCAGCCATAATTTGAGGTTAAGTCAGTGATTATTTACAAATTTTTATCTGGTTATAGAGGGTGAGTCATATATTTATATATTTACTTATTTCATTTTTTTATATTTTGAGATGAGTTTAAAAATTAATTATTTACAGATACTTTATATAGTTTAACGTTTATAACTTGTTCACAGAAATTTTATTTCCGCGATTCGAATCGCTATTTATTCTGGTGGATCTACACGCAAATGTGCAATCTCTAATTCATTCTTGTGGACAATCTTCCGTTCGCATTCAGAAATTTTGAGTTTCACACTTTGATCGGAAAATACATTCGTGATCAAGTGAGAACCGACATAATGGTCGTCTAGTTTGGACATTCTGGGTTCTTGTAACAGGTATGCGTAGTCACCTACAGAATAATTTTCTATCATAGTATTATTTATATCTTAGTTTAGCTTGTTTTATATTCTCTCTGGCAGTAGCTTGTGCTTCGTAGATTTTGAAAAGTATCTCATCCAAATATTCATTATAGGTTATAGCTATGACTCCTGCTTTAAATTGGGGCGGACTTCTAGCTTCTTCTCCAAAAACTAGCCTGTGTGGAGAGAATCGCGTAGCCGAATGGACAGTGGTGTTATAAGAGAACATCACAAATTTAAACCACCTGTCTCAACTATAATCCTAACAGTAATGTCTAAGATACTCCACGAAGACGTGATGGCTGCATTCCAGGCCACCGAGGGATTGTGGATGGGAGGTAGTTGACTCTTTTTGCTTGATTTTTAATATCTTGCAAAATTTCTTCATAATCTGACCAAGAAAATTGCTTCTCTGATCAGCGTGGATAATTCTGGGACGTCCGAACCGGCAGATTATATTTTCGACTAGAGCCAGAGCGATAGTTACGGAATCGATGGTTTCCAGAGTTATGGCTTCGGAATATTTAGTTGAACAATCTTGAACAGTCAAGATATAATTATTACCTAATTCTGTTATCGGTAGAGGATCTACGATATCAATTTGCATTGTATCAAATGCTCTGCTGTGTCTATAATTTTCATTGATTTTTTTCCTTTTTGCCTCACCAGTTTCTTTTTTTCGCAACTTTTACAAGTTCTAATAAACTCTTGCTCGTCCTGTTTTGAGCCCTTCCAGAAAAATCGCTCTCGTAATCGGGCATAAGTTTCTGCAATACTCATGTGTCCGCCCATCACAAATGAGCGACATTCTTTGATAATTTTCTGACGATCTTCAAAACCGGATACCAAACAAGGTAATCTATCGAGACCATTTCCATTTCTAGAAATGCTGCAATAGTTAGCCTCAGCGTCTTCCATGGCTATTCTGAGTCCCTGGAAACACTCTCTTACTACTTCTTATGAAGGTTTTATTTGTCGTAAGTAGATTTTGCGACCAAATGGAGAATAAATCTACCATTTTCTTGAAATACCACCGCTTGTCCTTATTGAGGCTGAGTTTATAAAAGAGTTTCAAAATTGACTCTCCCTTCATATTTAGGATTTCTTCTTACTTCTGTTTTTGCGATCTCTTGAGATAAAGTGGACGAGGTGGTGATTTTCTCTTAAATAAGGATCTTTTACGTATCGTATGCAGGAAGTGTTTAACACCAAGACCTGGAAAATTGGGCGAGGACTCTGATAGTCATTATCTGTCTGAAGTTTTTCTTTCTCAAACTCAGTCAGATAATTACAATTTTATCACCTCCCTTTCTTTTATTTCTGATTTTTCCTTTATCGCTTTCTGGGTAGCGAGTGGTAAATGCGTATCTACCATCACTTAACCAGAAGTGAGATCCCTATTATTCTCTAGTCTTATTTCATTCAGAACCCATGTGCTTTCTTCTTCGGCTGTTTCGTACCCGTCACTTTCAGAATCTACAGAGGTCTGTTTCTCTACTGCAAGACGTGCGGATATTTCTATCGTCAGTGCCTGTAACCAGGTCGAAGGTCGAAGACTCTAAAGGCCTGGGTGGCCGTGTTCGGAAGGGAGCTCCCTTTCG
>JAUMHM010086281.1:0-11053 GCA_032362435.1 Melikaiella ostensackeni
TCGGTCTTAGTGGAATATTGTTTTTGTGGATTTTTGGGAGTCCGTAAAGTTTTGGAGAGATGGGATTAGTAGGTATTGAGTTAGATATTATTTTGTTATCAAGTTTAAAATTTTTTAGAAGGGTTTTCGTTTTGCTGACTATTGATTTTGTGGGACTTTTTTTGAGTTTTTTATATGTATCATCAGTTAGAAGGTCCATGATTTTTTAAATAATCTTCTATATTCATTATTACTGTAGTATTGTCTTCGTTTGCGGGTAATATTATGATGTCTTCATTCTGATTGAGTTCTTTAATTGCATTTTTCTCTTCTTTCGTTAAGTTTGAGGAGAGAAGTTGGGCTTGGCGTAAGATGTTGGCCGTCCTACGCCGTATGGCATGTACCAAAGTACCAATCTCTAATGCAATCGATATTATTAAATCATTTATAAACTTCCCATCCGATCTCAAGCCATTGATAAAACACTGTCTCAATAACACCGATTTAACAGATTTGTAGCAAGGAATTTACATCTTAACTCTGCGTGAGCGGGGCAGACTATAAAGATGTGAAAGGCATCTTCTAGTAGCTGCATATCACAACATAAGCACATAATATTCGGGTTAAAAACATATCTTGATAAATTGTAGATTATTCTATATGGATGTGTACTTAAAAATCGAGCCTGAGCAGATATACGTAGTCATGGTAAAGGGAGTCTCAGATTTGAATACGGTTGAGTCCCGTGCTCCAATGATAAATGCGGATAGATCTGCAGGCAACCGGACTCTATAATTCTCTCTCTATCAGGCCCTCCAAGCCGCATTTCGCAAGAAACTGCTTGATTTGAAGCGCTCAGTTGTATTTAGGGCAAGATGCTGGGGTCGATGCCAATTGTTTCAATCTTAGGGAGAAAATCTTAGGCAATCTGTCATTCAACATAGCGAGGATTTTCTCTAATGAAGAAAGAGCTGCCTTGAAAATCAAATAAGACAATTGCACCTTTCCTTTAGAGTTCTTACAGCGTAACTTGGAGCGCATGTTGGAAGACCCAGGACTTTTTTATGAAATTTTGATTGGGCCTCCTCTAGTACGGGAGAGTATCTCAAACCTCATAATTCCGAGCTGTATAGTAATGTGCTGAGTGTCATACTACGGAAGAGTGTGTCTTTCGCATAACATGAGTCGGATTTAGAGGCTGATAGAATTGAGAAGACTGCCCCCATTGCTGAATTACAAGAGTTTAAGGCTTCATCTGTTGCGATTGCGAAAAGTCCCGACTAGGCAGAAGGAATTCCTAGGTATTTAAAGCTTTTCACAACTTCGGTAATCTTTCCTGCGTATTTAAAGGCAGTGTAGTTTCTTCGTCGTCCCTTTTGGAAAATCATCATTTTTGTTTTATCTTCATTTACAAAGAGCCTGTTTTCAGTTCGATAGGCATATTAAAATGTAAGTATTCGTTGTAGGCCGATTGGTTATTTATCAATCTCATATATTTCGCACTGACCCCTGAGGAGAATAGCTAATGTCATAATTTCGAATGATTAATAGAAGGGAAGGCATTCTTAAAATCAACAAAAACAGTAAACAGTTCACCTCCAGTGGGTCTCAAGTGAATCTGTATGGTTGCATTTTAAGTGAAGGCTTTATCAATACATCCTCTCCCTTCTCTGAAACCTGCTTGCCATGCGGGGATCGCATTTGTTAACGTAGCCCATTTTTTTTTAACGCTCAGTTAGGATTTGCGTGAATATCTTGACCACAGAGTTCATAAGCGCAATACGTCCTTAATTAGATGGAATTGATCTATCGCCTCTTTTAAATATCATCAAGGCGACCACCTGTCCCCATGAAGGTGAGATTTCTTCGGAATCTAGAATCTGATTAAATAAATTTTCCAAGTATAAAGACCAGTTCTGCGGCAACATTTTTTAAAATTTATAAGATATTAAATCGGCGCCTGGGGTTTCCCCGTGCTTACATTTTAACAGGCTTTGAAAGAGCTCAAGGCTGGAAATTTCTGTATCTGATATTGGGTGTCTAGCATCAATAAATAGTTCATTATGAAGCGATCGTGCAGGGAAATTTTCTAATAAAAATTTGTTCCATGAATCTGGGTTGATGCAATTACTAGTGGATGGACGAAATATAAATTTATTGACTGCATCCCAGAAGTTTCTTGCATTTTTGCAGGAAGCTAAGGCTTCTGAAATTGAAGATTCATAGTGTTTTTGTTTTTTTGTTAGCATTTGATTAGCTTATCATTTTCAAATTGACATTGTCAACATGAGCAAAGGCGGATCTCTTACATTTCCTAAGACCAGCCCTGAGTTCTTTCTTTAGGTGGTTACATTCGGCGTCAAACCAAGGTTTCCCTCCTTTATCTTGTTTTTAATATTGTTCGTGCTTCGTTCTTGACTTTTCAGCTGCCCCTCAAATGGTAGAGGTTAAATTATCATTTAAAAAGGTCACAATATTATTGTTCGATAATTCAACCGAACTGGCATAGTACATAAAGTTTTGAAAGCTATTAGCATTTTTCTGTTTCCATTTTGAAGAAGGAGGAACCTTGGCTCCACGTAAGACTGTGTCGGTTTCCTCCTTTATCTCAATAAAAAATTCCAAGACAATCGTCATATGATCAGAATTTGTCACTATATAAAATGCATCAAAGTTCAACGCTAGATGCATGAACGAAAGTTTAAAAAAACATAAATCAGTTACTGAGTTGCCCAGCGCTCCTGAGAATGTAAATTGGGCTGGTTAGTCTTTTTTTTCCTTCTGCCGTTCAAAACCATATAGCCATAACCTTCTAAGAGGTCGATCAACTGCCTACCGTTTTTGTTTACAACTTTATCTAGCGAGGTTCGCTCTGAATAAACATGATAGTACGACCCGGGTATACTTAAATTATCCACCTGACCGAGCGCACCAATTGTACATTTGAAATCTCCTCCCAAGATGACTGGGCAGTTACCATCACACTGCTCAAGCTGTAATAGCACGTCATGTAGCCAATTCATAATTAACTCATTGGAATAGGATGGATTGATATAAACTAGACCAACAATAAATCTTGTGCAGTGATCTCAAAATTTGACAAAGAGGAAGTTTTCTCTGTTATTGGCTGCTATACTTCGAACTGGAAAGTTCTTCGTGTGTTGCGTTGATTACTCGGCGTCAAATAATCTGTGATAGGGATGATTTTCTAATTGCCTTGATTTTTATTGTTGAGCGGGGGACGTCCTTTGCGTTTTATTGACTTTGTCTTTTCGCTTATTTGGTTGTGCAGCTTTTGACGTTGCGGTGACCATCCGCTGTGAATAGTCCATTTGCTTTTGATTGAAGCTCTCCCAAGGGTGTGAAAACGATTGTCCACGACTAGGCCATTTTCTTTAAATTGCACGAGCCGCTCCTGATATCGCAGTTTGTTTCGAAATGGTATAATAATTCACCTGGTTTCCAGTTCTTCTTTTGTGAAGTCGTTTGAAATTGCTGATTTTATTTTTCCCAACTCCTCTAGTTTATCAGAGAGTAGAGATTTCCATCTCGGAGACGTGAGTCGGACAATTACGGGACGGTTACCTTTAACCTTGCCTAATCTGTGAATCGCTTCTATGTTCTGATCCGAAATTGTACGTTCAGCTTCTTGAAAATAGAGAGAGTTGACAGGTACAAGTCTTTCTTAGTCTCGGATGTATCTTTCATTTTGAAAATCAATAAATTTTTAACTCCCAATGATTTTTGCATTGTTGACACTGTTCTTTCCAGCTGCATGACTTTTTTCTGGAGGTTGGCATTTTCTATCTTTAGCACTTTCTGTTCCTTTTTGATTTCTACTGCATCACTTTTGAGGCGAGAGTACAATGCTTTTAATGATTTTATTTCAGCTTTGGTCTCTTTAATGTCCGAGCCAATTTTATGTAACAGTTCTCTATCTGTGAGTTTCTTGTCGGGTTGTGACATTTTGACTCGTGAAGTGCACAATTGTCAATAGTAAATAAGTCGCTTCCAGCTAAGCAAGAGAATTCTATCACACATTAACTCACAGCACTTGCTCTTATCACAATGATAAAATTTAAGGACGATTGATGACACTGTATCAAGAATGCACGACACCAATAAATAAAACATTCATGTAAAACAGATGACCGTTTTTCATCTCAAAAGACAATGCACACATATTTATCATATTTTCTGCTAATTAAGATTATTAGATTACGGAGAGGCTCGAAACACGTCCGGCCCGCTCGAGTGTTCGCACGGAACTCCCCAAATAGTCGAGTTGTTAACAGAGAAAGACGAATTTTCAACAAAACAGTTGCGATTAAAAAAACGATTCATTATTCTACCAAAATAGATGTATTTTTTATCAAAAACTATAAGAAATTTTTACTGGAAGAAATTAATTTTTAAACCTAATTAATTCTCTACAAACCCATGGAATTTTCAACGTAATAATTAAATCCTCCACCAAAACAGATTAATTTTCAATTTGACAGTTTTATTTTTGACTTGAAAAAAATCTCTAACATGAAAGGCGAATTTTTAAACCAAATAGACGAACTTTCAACAAAAGTGTTGAATTTTCAACCAAAAAATAATGTTGAGTCAAGAAAAACAATTATAATCAAATCGTTCAATTTTCTACAACAAAGTTTAATTTTCGACGCAGAAATATGAATTTTCAACAAAAATGTTCGTTTTCAAACGAAAAATTGCATTTTTAACCAAGCGAGGGAAAAATTTTATCCAAATTGTTCAATTTTCTATAAAAGAGTTGAATTTTCAACCCAAAAATATAAATATTTAACGAAAATGTTAATTTTCAGACAAATAGTTAAATTTTCATCTCAGAAAGACGAATTTTCAACAGAATAGTTGAACTCTCAACCAAAGCAGATTAATTTTCAACCAAACAGTTGCATTTTTAACCGAAAAAGGTTCTTTTCTTACCAAAATGGTTATATTTCTTACAAGAAAAAAGAATTTTCTACCAGAAGAAGTGAAAATTCAATTAAGGGAGACGAATTTTCAATAAAAGTGTTAAATTTTCAAGCACGAAAGAATTTTGAGCCCAGAAAGAGAAAGTGTTTCAAGCAAGTTGTTCAAATTTATATAAAACAGTTGAATTTCCAACCAAAAATATGAATTTTCAGCAAAATAGTTGAATCCTCAACCAAAACAGAGTAATTTCTACCATATGAGACGAGTTTTCGAAATCAAAAATTTTTATCTTTCTACAAAAGATCCGAGAAAGGATTGGCAATCAAAGCATGATTGGGAATCAATTTAGAAAAATGACCGGTCAACCCAAGAAAAATTTGAATATCTTTCAAGCAAGTAAGGGCGCGATAATAAAGAATGGCTTCAATCTTATCGGGCGATGGGTAAACTTTACCATCCTCAATCACTCGTCCAAGGAATTCAATACGACATTTCATCAACTGAACTTTCTTTTTGTTTAATTCTAAACCGTATTCAGACTTCGTCTCCAAAACACTTTTCTATATTTTCACATTTTAGTCATAAGTAGAGGCTGGAATCATAATATAGTCAATATGAGTAAAGCAAATTCCATCTTTAATCAGAGATTTAAAAACAGTATTTATGAATTTTTGGAATACGAAGAAAACATTGCACAGGCCGAAGGGCATATTCCAAAATTTAAATTGACCGTTTTTCGTCGCAAATGACATATGATTGCGACTGTCTTCACTCACTGATACGTGAAGAAAACCCTTCTCCAAATTGATTGTCGAGAAAACACAAGCATCTTGGAGTTTGTCGATCAAATCTTCAATGACAGGAAGTGGGTATCGATCTCTAACAATTACGCTTCTTTGCGAATTTCAATATCCAGAATGTAATTTAAATCAAGTGACGGTTCATTCGAGACTTCATTTCGAGACAAAAATACAGTAGACATTAATTTTGTTAATTTTACACAGTTAATTCTGCTTTCTAAACTTGCCTGATGGATGACTTCATTCCCAATAATCAAATCATGGACTATCGCATCGTCTGAATCTAGATAAATAGTTGTTGGGAAACTATCACGATCTTCTTATACAATTGTCTGAAAATATCCTGAAGATTCGGTTCCTAATTGACCAACTTCAATAACGAAAGAACTTTCTCGTTTATAATCGGTAGGCAATTCGAACTTTAGGTAAATAGATTAACGTAGTAAACAAACTTGCGCACTGGTACCTATGAGAAAATCTATTTTTACTCCATTAATTTATATCTCTTTCTCGTGTCTATTATACGGCTTGACCTTACAAAAAGTAACAGATTTTTTCGAATTACAAGAATTATCTTTGGTTACCTTATTCGTACAATTTTCAGATTCGTGCCCAAACTGATTACATTTGAAACACCTTTTACCCTCATCCTTGTATGGACAGTCTCTGGATTCATGGTCCTTACCACCGCAGTTATAGCATCGTTGTAGTTTGTTGTCCTTTGATTCCGTCTTTGGTCCAGCTTCTTTTTTCTTTTCTGTTTTCTCTTGATGTGCAGGTTTCACTTGACTTCGCTTTCTAATATCTACGTAGGCTTTCATCTTCATTTTGAAAGCTTTTAGATCGTTTGCTCCAAAATGGATAATTTTATTTGCTATCTCATCGTTGATTTAGTCTATCACGTCTTTCGCTTTGAATGAATGATTCAGAGGTACCTTTCAGAGATTTCTTCGCGAAAATGACTTTCTGGAAGTCATTCCATCTAAACAGCATTTCAGCATCCTCAAAATCTTGGATCCATCGTTCAATCGGATAAGTGTTACTTCCGTCAAAAGCTCTAATCGAATCTTCTACGTCCTTAAAGTTAAAGCAAAATGAACAGGCCTCGTTTATTTGCAACATTATTTTGAGCATTTGAATCATCTTCGCCGTGTTCCCTTTCTTTGTCGCACAACTCCTCGTCAACGTCTTCATCGTCTGAGTCTTCTTCTAGCGTATCTAAATCCTTTAACCCATTAGAAATTCGGTCAACCATTTTGTTTTTGCTTCCGTCGTACTCCAGTTCCAAAATATTACAAATAGACGTCAAGTTCCCTTCGGACAGAGATTCGTTTGCGTAGGTTATTTTCGCTGTGTGTTGGACAGAACCATCTCTAAACTCAAAACCAGGAGATGTGCGTAGTCTCTGTCGGTTTCCACGATCACCGTCTTCTCGACAAATAAACCTGTGTAAAGGGCGAATTGCAACTCTCGACGCGGTTTTCATCTTTTTACAAATCGTGGAAATCTGACCGAGATTTTCCATTTCGGAATCTGAAGTCACGGTTTATTCACACACAAATATTAAACTTAAGCAGCTCAATGTCCTCCCGTCGGTAAGTGTCAATACGTCGGTTGACTGTGCTTTATCGGTAAAACAGTGTGCTGCATTACCATCAACGCTTCGTTTTCCAAACTTCACTGACTTTCGTCACCACAAAACTAGAAGTCACAATCTCAGAAAAACAATCTCAAAACAAACTCACGTCGCCCTTACGTGATGCGGCTTACACTCTTCTTTGGTTCCACATATTCCCGAAATGCACAATTTCTTCAGTCCTTCTGAATCACCTTTGTTCTCCAGTGGTATTGTATTTGCTTCACCGCAGCTTCACACTGCCGCAGCGCCCTTGCCACTGTCTCTCCTCTCTCAAACATCTCTTGGCGCACAAATTCAAAAATCCATCCTACACTCTCATGAGCTTTTCATAGGAAGAAAAGGTAAGAGTTACTCTTGCTCACTCTTTTTTTGTTTTTTTTATTGTTTTTGTCATTCACCAAGTTTTGAAGACAAGAGAGAAATGAAGGAATGAGTGATTTCGCTTGGATTATCAACTACCAGGAGGACAAGAGAGATAAGAAGGAATGAGTGATTTCGCTTGGATTATCAACTACCATCAAGGATCGGCGGTACGGACGACGAGGAAGTAAGGCGGGTTGAAGTCGCGCAGGCACAGGCGCAACCGAGGGTCGTTCACCAGGGGTGGAATGTGGATTCGCCTCCCGCATTCCAAATTCTGTATCCGGAGCCATTCAAAAATAAATTCCAAATTCTGGAGAAATTAATTTAAAATCTTCTAATTTTTTTGTTTTGTTTAAATAAAATGGAGGAACCAGAATCTGAGTTTTACTTCTGTTTGGAAGCGCATTCCTTGAATATCAACAGATTCATTTTTTGCAAATGGATCGCCATCTGGAGCGAATCGAAAAAAATTTTTCAAATCAAACTTAAGTATTTCTGTAATAGATGATCTGAATCTGCAATGAAAAATGTAGGTTCTCCTCCGAAATTTTTAATTCATCTTCCTCCCCATTTTCCGCCCCCAAAGGGTGGGGAGTGGGGTGCATTTTTTCGGAATCACTTTTCCCTCTCGAAAATTCAAAGTTTTTAATACGGACATTTTTCTCGTTGGATGCGTATTTCTTGAGATATTTCGATGTCTCGAGATAAAAAAAACACCTTGTATAAATGGATGAGAGTGGAAGGAAGAGCAAAATATTCAAGATAAAAATGTGAAAAATGAAGTCATAAGGTATTAACGAGGGCTAGATGTGGGAATATGGAGGAATGGAACAGATACTAGTTGGATGAGGAGGAGAGATCCTGTAAGTTGTGTAACAGAAAAGAAGCTAAACTTGAACATTGGACGGGAGGTTGTGCGAAAGTGGAGGAGAAAGGAATGACAAGCGAAAACTAACGCATTAGGATAAGGAGGAAGAGGTGGTGAGATGGTGGAGGCATCTGGAAAAAAAGAAAAGGAGAAAGAACAGAGAGGGCTGGAGGAGGAATGGCAATAGAGACAGTATTGTACATAACAGTCGCTAGTGAATAAGAGTAGTGAGATCCAGGAGATTGGTTTTCCTTCTCAAGAAGGCGGAGTAGGGTGCGTGGCGTAGAAGAGAGGCATAGTCGATACAAAAGTTATGTACAGAAATGAGGTAAATTGCGAGTGGTTAAAAAGACTGAAGAGCGGAGGTAGAAAATATCGGACTGACAGGTACGCAGAGGGAATATGTGAAAGGGCACGAATTTGTGTAATCGGTAACCATTTTTGTATTTGTAAATAGAATAATAGAAGTTTAAGGACGGAATGATGAGCGAAGGTGAAACCATGTAAAGGGCCGGAGAGGCGCAGGTGTACAGATTCTGAGATGAGTAGAGCGTAGTGTGTGGACAGAAAAGTAATACAGCATGTAAGAATGTAGAAAGAATGTAAAATAACAGTATAAATTTGTGAGAATATAAGAAAAATCGAAATATAAACTATATTAAGGGAAATGTGATAACGACGAAAAGTGTATAGTGAACATGTAATCAAATCTAGACCGAAAGGCTGACTTCAATTAAAATACAAATATAAGAAGAAGAGTGACGCCAAAAACGAAAGATTATGAAGACTCATCACCATTTGTTCTTCTTCTCAAAGCTCTTGGAGAGCTTTGTTTAGTGCATATCTTTGGGATAAGGAGTATGGATATTCCTATTGCTTTATCAGTTAGCTTGAGTGTTTCTCTGTGAATCGTGATGCATGGTGGCTGTGTGAAGCTCTCTACCACTTAATAGTATAATAATAATAAAAATAATATTTAACCTTTTCAAAACCACATATCCTCATTTTCTTTTTGCAGAATTAAATGCTTCGGGAAATGGAACTGATCCGTCAGGGCGATTTACGCAACATCATATGTCTCGTCGAAGTCCTAACGCACCTAGACATATCTTTCATGCGGGCTGCAGATTTGACGTGTCAATACGTCCTAATGGAGTAGTGAGCGGAATAAGCCTCGTACCTGAGAATGAAATTCCATCTCTCATCGATCGTGTGCGATACGGTATTAAAGTCTATTTGGTTCATAAAGGCGGCATAAATTTTTATATTTTCGTGGAACCTGGTATAAGGTTGAAGACCTCGATTGTAGCAGCTGAGCTTCCCATGCCAGGACCCTTTGTTCCCGAAGGTTAGTGAATGTTGAATGAGATTTTTGGCGTACGGTAGAATCCAGGGCAAGGGAACCAAATGTGGTTGGGGTTTTAAAAACAATGTGTTCAAAAATACAATGATAATCAAAAATTAATTCCTTTTGTAGAAAATGGTAGTTTGATCATTTGGTATGAAAAATTAAAATTGGTCGAAAACTTAATTTATTGTTATTATTGCAGAACACGTCTCTTCTCAATCGTATTGTTTTTTTCTGCTTGTCAATTCTGCAATCGGAACAACTGGTAATGAAAATTGAAAACGGGCGGTAAATTTTTCAGAGCTTCAGTGCTTCGATTTAGAATTGTTCAGTGTATTTAACTTAGAGCTTGATTTTAAATCTTTTTAAAATTGCAAATCTTTATCTTCCTTTTACAGATACTAAATTCACGGGACTGACGCCAGGTGAGAGTTTCTATTACAAGGGCAGGGAAATTCAGAAGTGGCACAATAAGGCTGGAAAACTTGCCGCGATTGGCATTATTGATCCTACAAATATAATTCCAATTGTGAGAGAACGCATAGAAAGCAATATTCGTATTCACCTTGTTCGTGAAGGTGACTTTTATTTTTTGGCGTACGTAATGAGCGATGGACTTATTGTGGGAGTTCAGCTTTCACCACATAATCCTTAATTGCGTGAGGATAAATAATAATATAACAGAAGATAAACAGTACAATCGTATGAAAATTATGTTATATTTCTCCGATGTATATTCCTGAATGAAAAGATATTCAACTGAAAATTGCACTCACTTAAATACTGGTTACTTTAAATTTAAGATATACAGTTTAGCAAATTTCAAAAATTTGACTGGGATGTTACAAAGCAGTTACTTGTGATACAAGTGCGTGAACCAGGATTGATTGCAACGAGTTTCATGCTTGCAGCAAAAGCCGGATGCTCGAAGCTAAAGTTAAAATTTGTGCACGAGCGAAGCGAGTGCAGAAGCGAAGGCGAGTGCTTTGAGCCTATGGCAAGTGCTTTAATCGCACGAGTAGTAATTACCTGGTATACTACATGGGCTGAAAAGTCTTCGGCCTGACAATGAAAAAACGATATTTTGAATGAAAAATTGGCTTTATTCT
>JAUMHM010086282.1:0-11052 GCA_032362435.1 Melikaiella ostensackeni
AATATTTTCCCAAGATACAACTTTTTAAAGAAAATTTTGGTTAATTTTTTCATAATTCACCTAAATATACAAGCAGCTCAAAGTTCGTGAAAAATTTTTTTTTGGTAAAAGACACAACTTTTTCAAGGAAATTTTCGTTAATTTTTTCACTATTCACCTAAATATTTAAGGAGCCCTAAGTTCATATTAAATCGAATACAAACATAATTCAGAGTTAAGTAACAGTACGTTAAAAATCTTCACTAGTATATATTTGAAGTAGAAAAATGAGTCTAAATTTTAAAAAATGTTCACACGGTCCATATGACTTATAATGATCTGAGGGACTAAAAGATAAGTTTGACGTGTCTACTCGAAATATAAGAGAAAAAAGTAAAATAGATGCCTTCAGAGACTGTTTAGCCTATCCCTAGAATGTCATTTACTAAAATATAAGATATTTCTGAGAATTCATTAGATATTCGAGAAGATATCTAATCTTAACACGAAAAAACCATTTTTAATTTGAAATTTCTACTGTGAATATGACAGATGAAATCATATTTATCGATACTACTAGCGTTCCCATATCAGTATATTTTTTATTAAATTAAAAAAACGTAAGTAACATTTGAAATTTTTTAATTTGTAATTTATCGTAATCATTATTACAATCTAAAATTAAATTCCTATACAATCCTACAAAACTTTTTTGTAAAACTTTAGCTTCAATTTGAGCAATCTATGCAGGAAATCGAACTATATTTTAAGGGGCAAAAATAGAGCCGACAAAAATTGTTTCTATTAATATAAATTGTTCGTGGTATCATACGTTTGAAGTGCCTCGAAAATTTTCGAATTTATGTAGTATTAAACAAACAATTAACAAGAAAATAAATATTCAGGGCTGCCACAACCTAATTTATTTATAAAAGTGAAAAAAATAACCTATTAAAGCCAAAAAGTGACCAAAGTGACTAACTTAAAATCCAAAAAGTGACTGAAATTTACTAAAAGTGACTAATGTGCATTAATAACGTCACTTAATGGTCTGTTGAATTCGAAAGCATTCGATGAAATTTATAAGAATTTCAAGTGAATTTTAAAAAATTCAGGATAAATTAATGAGAATTTAGAATTAATTCAAAACAATCCGAGTTAAATTCAAAAGAATTAAAATGAATTGAAAAATCTAAAAATTCCACTGACTTTAGAAAAATTTAAGTGAATTTAGAAGAATCTAAGAGATTTTGACGAAATTTTTCCCTGACTCATTTTTCATTTTCCCTGAACGTTATAAATTATTCTGTCATGTATAAAAACAACTTTACACCTAGAAGATCAATAATGTTAATGCAAAAAATAATTTCTTTATAAATTTATCTTAAACACTTTTAGTGACCCCTGACCTGTAGCAACTGTGTAAAAAAAGTTCGAGTGAATTTAGAGAAATTTAAGGAAAATGAGAAGCATTCCGTAAAATTGATAAAATTTCAAGGTGAAATAAAAAAAAAATTCAAGTGAACTTGAAAAAATTCCAAAATATTAAAAAAAATTCATTGATATAATTAACTTTGAAGTGAATTTGCAAAAATTCAAGGGATTTCGAAAGAATTTAAAAGAATTCACGATAAATCAATAAGAATTCTGGTTAAATTCCAAATAAATTGAAAAAAATCCAAAGTATTCCACTGATTTCAGTAAAATTAGAGCAAATTTAGAAAAATTCAAGAGAATTCCAGAGAATCCGATGAAATTCATACGAACTCCAGATTAATTAAAAAGAATTCTGGGTAAATTTAGAATAATTTAAGTGAATGGAACAAATGTTTTCTGATCTAAAATGTTTTCTGAATTAAAAAAAAATTCAAGTTAAATTCAAAAAGATTCAAATGAATTTAAAAAAAAAATAAAAAATTATATTGATTTCACTGAAATTGGAGTAAATTTAGCCGAATTTAAGGGAAATAAGAATTTAATGAAATTGATCAAAATTTCAATTAAATTGAAAACAATTCAAGAACATTAACAAAATTCATTGATTCAATTGAATTTGGAATGAATTTTCAGAAATTCAAAGGAATTCAAAAAATTGTTAAAGAATTCAAGATAAATCAATAAGAATTTTGGCTGAATTCCAAATGATTTGAAAAATATTTGAAGTATTTCATTGATTTCAGTGAAATTAGAGCAAATTCAGAAGAATTCAAAAGAGTTTCAGAGAATTCGATGGAATTCGTACAAAATCAAGATTAATTTAAAAGAATTCAGGATAAAGTTCGAATAATTCAAGTGAATGGAACAATTTTTCTCGGTTCAAATCCGGGCCGAGGTAGATTTTTTCTCATTTCTCCAAAAATCAATTTGACCAGTAATCGATACAAGAACATCAAAATATTAATTAATTTTTTGTATTCTTTATTTCAAAAAAATCTGAAATTTGTTAGTACGATCAATTTTTTATATCACTTTACTGAAAAAAGAAGCTTTTCATTGAAAAAAGTAGCAAAAAAAGGTAGAAAAAAAAAGCCTGGCCTAAAAAAGTATAAAAAAGTAAAAAAGTATGGAACTTCGAAGCCTTTATTATACATTTAAATAAAAAACATTCACTCCATCTGGACCCCAATTTTTATTATATTTTTTGGTAAATTTGATTTATTTTTGAAATTTTCTTTGTTAGAAGCAGTTCTAAGTTTGAAAGTGCGGTCAAATGAAATTGCGAAACCTTCCATTTTATGTCGGCGGAGGTCCGGATGGTACAACCTTCAACATATTGACCTGAGTCGAATATCAGTCTTCAGGGTACATATTGCCTTTGCCATTTTATGGAGCCAATAAAATTCGCTTTGATCACATTTTGCCGCTGCTCAATAAGGGTTTTGTTTCATGCTAAGAAATTTCAATCCCACATTTGAGCGCTTTTCTCCCTTCATAATCAGTACTGACTACTTGTAACTCGAGAGACTCAATAACAGGATTTATGAAGCACAATAAACTAATATCGTCGTCTTGGAAAAGAAGCAGGATCGAAGAACAATCTTTGATCAAATTTCAAATCCTTGCGGCAAATTGAAAAAGGACAAATTTTGGTAGTAAATTTCAGGGTCAAATTTTTCACTTCGGAAGCGTTTTGAAAGTAATCTTAGTTTCAAAGCATTCAAAATAAAAAGCACAAAAAATTTAAAAGTCTTCTTGAACCTTCTTAAATATTTTGAACCTCAATTTGCTTTTTCAATTTGAAAAATTTAAATTCAGGGTGACCACTCAAACTTCAAAGACAAGGAGTCCACTCAAATCCTGCAAAAAATTCCCTGACAATTCCAGGTTTTTACGGGTGCTTCTAGTTTTTTCCAGGTATGATTTTTCTTAATATTCAAGTATCAAGTACTGAATTTTTTTAAAGCTATCAACCCTACACCCTTTCAAATTCAAAGCATTACATAATACTTGAGTAAACCAAGCTTCTTATCCACTTATGAATGGTAAAATTTTAAGTAATTAACATTTTAAAAAATCGGAATATGCATACAATTCGCGAATTTATTATGAATAATGTTTTTTTCAGTCCTTGTAAATATCTAAATGGGTGAAATAATTAACTTTTTTGTTAAAATTTTAATTTTCGGATTAAAATTTCCACTGTTTTCTAAAAAATTGGCATTTTTGGCTTGAAATTTCAACAGTTTGGCAGAAAATTCAACTGTTTGGTTGAAAATTAACATTTTAGTTGTAAATTCTTATTTTCGGGTTAAAAGCTCAACTTTTTCTTTGAAAATTCGTCTTTTGGGTTTAAAAATTCATCTCTCTTAGTGGAAATTTCATTTTTTTGTTTGTTAAAAATGCTGCTATTTGGAAGAAAAATAATCTGTTCTAGTTGACAATTTAACTATTTTTTTAAAAAATTCATTCTTTTGTTGAAAATTCTGCTTTCGTTGAGGATCCAACTATTTTGTTGAAAATTCAACTATATGGTTGAAAATTAACTTTCTTGTTGGCAATTCACATTTTCGGGTTAAAAATTCCACTGTTTTGTATAAAATTCATATTTTTGGCTTGAAATTTCAACACTTTAGTAGAAACCTCTACTATTTGGTTGAAAATTAACTTTGTTGTTGCAAATTCATATCTTCGCGTTAAAAATTCCACTGTTTTGTATGAAATATTTATTTTTGGTTTGAAATTTCAACAGTTTGGTAGAAAACTCTACTATTTGGTTAAAAATTAACTTAATTGTTGTAAATTTATATTTTCGGGTTGAAAATTCAACTATTTTTTTTTTGAAAATTCGTGTTTTTGGTTTAAAAATTGATCTCTTTTGGTAGAAATTTCGTCTCTTTTGGTTAAAAATTCAACTTTCTGGTAGCAAATTAACCTGCTTTGGTTGAGGATTCAACTATTTGGTTGAAACTGAACTTTCCTCTTAAAGATTCATATTTTCCGGCTTAAAAGTCAACGGTTTCATAGAAAATTCGTCTTTTTTGGCTTGGAAATTCGACAATTTGGTTAAAATATTTTTTCTTTCTTGACTAAAAATCTTTCTTGGTTTAAAATTCGTATTCTTGGTTTAAAAATCCATCTTCTTTGGTAAAAATTTCATCTTTTTTGATAAAAATGCAACTTTTTGGCAGAAAATTAACCTACTTTGGTTGAGGATTTAACTATTTGGTCGAAAATTCAATTGTTTTTGATTTACAATTTAAATCTTTTTTGGTTGAAATATGAACAATTAGATTTTTCGTTGAAAATTGATCGTTTTTGGTTAAAAATGTATGTATTTTATTTAAAATTCGTATTTTATTGAAAATTCGTATTTTTTGTTCAAAATGAATCTTTTTGGTCAAAAAGGCAATCGTCTGGTTGATAATTAATCTTTTTTAGTTGAAGATTGTTCTATTTTGTTGAAAACTCGTATTTTTTGGTTGAAATATCAACTATTACATTTTTCATTGAGAATTCATCTTTTTTGTTTGAATATTCAACTACTTGGTTGAAAATGGAACTACTTTCTTATTAATTCATTTTTGTTGTTGTTAAACATTCATCACTCAAGTTGAAAATTCATATATTATGTTGAAAATTCGTCTTTTTCTTTTGAAAATTTATTTCATTTGGTAGATATTTTATCTTTTCATCATCATCATTTTCATCTTTTTTTTACTAAAAATATAACCGTTGGTTAAAAAATAAGCTTTTTTGGTTGAGGGTTCAACTATTCTGTTGAAAAATCGTCTCTCTTGGTTGAATTCAAGTGCTTTTCGTTTAAAAACTTTTTTGGATTGAAATTCAACTACTAGGTTGAAAGTTGAACTTCTTTGTTAAAAGCTTATATTTTTTGGTTGAAGATTCATCATTTTAGTTGGAAATTCATCTTCTTGATTGAAAGCTTAACTATTTTGTTCAACATTAGTCTTTTTCCAGACAAAATGAATCTTGTGTTTAATTGAGTTTTCTCGGTAAAAAATTATTATTAAGGTCAGTATTTTCTGACGCTAAAAATGTTTGGATTATGCGCTGAAAAACTATTATTATGCGAAATTATCCGATGAAAAATCGAATTATGCACGGGAAAAATAAAAAAAATTCAAGGCACAGGATGCACTTTTCAGCTCCAGAAAATATCAAAAAATTAATATTTAAAACGAGAAGGACATAAGTACACGCTAGTAGAGTAAAAATGTGAAAATTATTCGAATCATCTGAGCCGAGCAAAAAAAAAGTTGTGGTATGGCACCCGAAAGAAGGAAAAAAATGTTAATGCCTTCTGTTCAGGTGTAGAATTTAAAAATTCATAAAATTTTACCTATGGGCTAAACAAAAATTAAGCGAAGAATTTTTGGCTACCGTTTTCAGTAATAAACAACAAGAGAAAATGCAAAACTGAAAAAAGTTATATTGTATACGATAAAAATTTTCGCGAACATAAAAAATAACGTTATTTAATTTAGTTAATCGCACGTTCTTAAATAAAAGTTGCACATGTCAAATTTGAAAGTTCTTCAGTTTAAATCGAAGAAACATGTAAGTATTTTGTAACTATAAAAACAAATTTTTTTTCGTACCTTTTAAAGCCTTTCCGAATCGTGAATTTTGATTTTTTTAAACGATTTCAACGCTTTAAGAACGATACAAATTTTGTTTTCCCATAACAAAAAAAAATAATGACATATTTCTTCAATTCCAACTGCAGAAATTTGACATGTACAACTTTTTTAAAAATTGCAATTAACTTAATTTAAAAAAACATGTTTTTAACACATTTTTAAAACATTATAACTTGCTCAAAAAATTTGGGTTTTACTTTTAAAATTTTTATAATTGTTCACCTCAAAAAACTTTACAAAGAATTCGCCACAATGTTTTTGTTCATATAGGGAAATTTTTTTAAATTTTCAAATTCAAAAATTAAACCAAAGACATTAACTAATATCAGCAACTTTGGTTTCTCTTCTTTTGAATAACAAAACACACATTTTTTTCCTGGACTCAAATGATTCAATTAATCGGCACACTCTTCTCTTAAAAAACTTACGTAAAACCTAAATGGAAAAACTGCGCGAAGTTCAAAATGCAATTTTTTTATAATTTGATTTAAAAAAAAAAAATGAGTTAAAAATTTTATATTTTATATTTACCGACATGTATATATTTAAAAATACATTTTTCGCAACTTGTTACTTATATTTCGTAAAAAATATGAAATTATGAGCTATTATGCAAAAATTCCAAAATTATGCGATGAAAATAAAATTATGCGTTTTGATCCGACGTTTAAATTAAATATATTTGGCATGGAAACTTTACATAACATGAAAGTTCTGAGTTATACTTTATTTTGAGACATTATTAAAAATGCTTTCTAAAAAAGATCCTTAATTATATTTTTCCCGGTTGACTTTTAAGCGTTTATAGTATTAATTAATGAATACTAATTGCTTTATTATATAAATTTTGAAAACGAATAAACATTTTATAACTCCAAGTTGAAATATATATTGTAAATTACTGTAAAAGTGATTTTAAAAACTACAAATTTAATAAGCCGCAGTGAAAATTCTGCGAAAGGAGGCAACTGATGTTATTTCAGATACTTCAATCTATGCCAAATTAACATATTTGGTAAAATTATACTTTTATGTTTCTGAAATGACCGGAAATGTGTAAATTTTATATTCGAAGAAAAAATATAACACGTAAGATTATGACACTCTCCCACTTTAAATCCATTTTTCTCGAAAAGCGGGTTTTCAATTAATTATATATATAGAAATTTGAGTTATAAAATTACTATGTTAAGTATCTTAAAAGGAACTTTAATAAAAATTTAAGATATTAAATTCAGAATAAATAAAAATTGAAATTCTTCTTTAACGTTCAACATTCAAATTTAACTACGAAATCCGTGGAAAATAAAAAAACCAAGAATTCAAATATAAAATTTGGACAACACACTCACTCTTAAATGTCTCTATTCAAATTAAAAAAAAACTTAATAAAAAAAGAGGAAGCACTCAGAAAAATGTTTGTTTGAACCAAATAAATACTTCATTTAATATAGGGTCAAACAATTATTTTATTGTTTCGAACAAATGTTTGTTTGATTCAAATAAGATTTATTTGTATCAAACACACCATTGTTTAACTCAAATAAATTTCGTTAGAATTGAACAAATTCTATCTTTGATATATGATCAAACAAATGTTTGTTTGATTCAAATAAACATTTTTCTGAGTGAAGAAAAAGAAGGCAACCTCCGAATCCTCTTCCTTTTTTCTCTCGTCTTTTTTCATTTTTTTTTCAATCACAATAAAAAAACATTGACAAAAATGTGAAGTGAAAAAAAAATAATAATATCTGAACTTCAGTATTTGAACGAAACACCAACACATATAGTTTAAGCGGAACACTGGAGATATTAAACATTTGGCGTCAAGGTTTTTTTTTGACATTAGAAAACTTTTTAAAGCAGGTGCCAAAACTTTTTTAAGAATTTGCTAAAAAAAAATGGTGACACATTTTTTCTAAAACGTTGTATTTTTTTAACTGATAAAGATATTTGCCTTTAATTTTTTTATTCTGATGAGGGATTTTACACTCTTACGAAATCCGTAGGAAAATTAGAAAAAATCTTAAAAAATAACGAACTGACGGCAATTTTTCTGCAAGTGTTTTTAAAGAAATCAAAATTTTTCTTTTAAAATCATGAAAAATAAGCATGAAAGAGTTGTTGAATTCAATTGGGACCTCAAAATTTGGATTCCCCGGGGGTTTTCACACCAAAAAAGAGGTTCAGTCAATTTGGTTGAAACCGAGCTAATTGTAAGCGGTACAGCCTTTAGTGAACTGGTGCAATTCGTGTTTTAGACTCAAAAAGTGTCAAAAATAAAAAAAAAGCAATAACTTAATTTTTTTTTCGAGCGAAATTTTTGGCAATCTATATTTTCCCTACCAAACGAATAAGTAGCCGAAGTTTAAAAAAATTGATGATATGAAGGTCTGGTTTTTGTGAGTCTAGCGTGGAATCCACCAATTACCTTTGATTTTTTTACGGAGATGGTTGATAACACTGAGTACAATTCCAAAAACATTTTTTTCGAAGAGCGAGAAGATGTTTATAGCAAAATTAAAAACAAATATGAAAACTTCCTGGTTTTCAAAATGATTCCCGTCATTTCCCGGCCTCTTCTCGGTGCTCGTAATTCCACACTACTTTCCTGTTTTTCGGGTCAGTGGCCACCCTGAAATTTGAATAGGAAGAATAACTTATCTAGGGAGTATGGACGAGGAAGTAGACACTAGGGTGGCCCTTATTCATACGCAGTGGAAAAAAAATTTCAGATTTTTTTTGCCCTCACCCTCCAGTTTTGTTCAAATACCTAAAAAAATGATCTCCAAGTTTCAGTCAAATCGGTTAATATTAACACGTGCCTCAAACACCATAAAGTTTAACACATGTTTCTTATAAGGATAAGGCAGTTTTTTGTTGATCTAAGATGTCAAAGCCATAAAATCTTGCATATTATTCCGCCTTGCAATACGTTGTTCAGAATTCATCAAAGAATAAATGTCAATCATGAATTTTAAAGTTGAGTTATTTTACGGTACTCTTATGGGTCCCCAAGGAATACCTCATAAACGCCAAACATGAATTTGATCTAATATTGAGGTCTATTAACGCTTTTTGAAATTTTTTTTCCATAAATCATCACGAGTCGGTGAACTGACAATAAACAGTAATTTTTCAAGCAATTTGAAATTGTTTAAACAATTTTCATTTGTTTGAACATCTGATTTATTCATATGAGTCGAGAATGTAATGGGTAATGGGTATTGTTCAGAAACTAATTAGTACCTACAAATATTCACATCTGCAGAAGAAAGGCGAAAATTAAATATTTAGAAAATATTGAATTGTTTAAACAATTTGAGTTTGTTTAACAATTTAAGTTCCTTTAAACAATTCAAGTTTTTTAAACAATTAAGAGTAGTATTAATAACAAATTAGTACTCACAAAAATTAAAATTTGTCTAGAAAATCCATAACATTCTCGACTCATATGAATAAATAAAAAATTTAACAAATAAAAATTGTTTAAACAATTTCAATTTGTTTAAACATTCTAGAGTATTGTTCAGAAACGAATTAGTACCTACAAATATTCACATCTGCAGAAGAATGGCGAAAATGAAATATTTAGAAAATGTTTAATTGTTTAAACAATTCAAGTTTGTTTAACAATTTAAGTTACTTTAAACAATTGAAGTTTTTTTAAAACAATTGAAGTTTTTTTTAAACAATTGAGAGTAGTATTAAAAACAAATTAGTACTCACAAAAATTAAAATTTGTCTAGAAAATCCATAACATTCTCGACTCATATGAATAAATCAAATATCTGACAAATAAAAATTGTTTAAAGAGTTTCAATGTGTTTAAACATTCTAGAGTATTGTTCAGAAACAATATGTACTTACAAATATTCACATCTGTAGAAGAATGGCGAAAATTAAATATTTAGCAAATATGAAATTGTTTAAACAATCTAAGTTCTTTTGAACAATTAAGAGTAGTATTAAAAACAAATTAGTACTCCCAGAAATTAACATTTGTCTATGAAATCCATTTCATTCTCGACTCATATGAATAAATCAAATATTTAAACAAATACAAATTTTTTAAACTATTTGAATTTGTTTAAACATTCTAGAGTATTGTTCAGAAAAAAATTAGTACCTACAAATATTCACATCCGCAGAAAAATGGCGAAAATTAAATATTTGGAAAATATGAAATTGTTTAAACAGTTGATGTTCCTTTAAACAATTAAGAGTAGTATTAAAAACAAATTAGTACTCGAACAAATTAAAATTTGTCTACAAAATCCATCACATTCTCGACTCATATGAATAAATCAAATATTTAAACAAATACAGATTGTTTAAACGATTTCAATTTGTTTAAACGTTCTAGAGCATTGTTCAGAAACAAATTAGTACAGACAAATAATCACATCTGCAGAAGAATGGCGATAATTAAATACTTAGCAAATATGAAACTGTTTAAACAATTTGAGTTGGTTTAAACAATCTAAGTTCCTTTGAACAATTGAGAGTAGTATTAAAAACAAATTAGTTCTCACAAAAATTGATATTTGTCTAGAAAATTCATTACATTCTCGACACATATGAATAAATCAGATGTTCAAACAAATAAAAAAATTGTTTAAACAATTTCAAATTGCTTAAAAAATTACTGGATATTGTCAGATTACCGACTCACGATGATTTATGGAAGAAAAACTTCAGAAAGCGTTAATAAACCTCAATATTAGATCAAATTCGTGTTTGGCGTTAATGGGGTATTCCTTGGGGACCCATAAGACTACCATAAAATAACTCAACTTTAAAATTCATGACTGATATTTATTCTTTGATAAATTCTGAACAACATATTGCGTGGCGAAATAATTTGCAAGATTTTATGGCTTTGAAATCTTAGATTAACAAAAAACTGCTCTTTCCCCATAAGAAACATGTGTTAAACTTTATGGTGTTTGAGGCACGGGTTAATATTAAC
>JAUMHM010086283.1:0-11052 GCA_032362435.1 Melikaiella ostensackeni
TAAGGTTGGTACTCTATGACAAGCATACAGATTTTTTGTTTGTGGCGTCATCTCTGTGTCAGGCCGAAGACTTTTCAACCCATGTAGTACATGATGTTGGTGCAGATGACGTAGCCTCAAAACAGGTTTCACAATATTTGCTTCTGATTGTTTGAATGGAGTTAAAAATTTTACTCAATCGCGCTATTAATTATAATCTTCCAGTTTTGTCGCGATAACTTCTAATTGCGATTTGTCGGTGGAAGTGACGTAGCCTGATTTTATTTACAAGCCTCACAACTAACTCCATTGGATGCTTCGAAGTGCTGCCACAAAAATGTTTAAGTTAAAAACCGCAAAATGATCGAAAAATGATCTTCATCCTCAAATGATTTTTTTTATTCGTAGCAACAAGTGAATCAAAAATTATTGGGACCATCATTTTAGATAGCAATTAGAGTTATACGAAAAGAAGTTGAAACAATTTTTTTGAAGTTTTTGGCGCCTACAGGCAATTAGAAATTATTGCTGTCTTTTAATTGTTAATTATTTTCATTCGACTTGATTTTTTTGGCATAATATTGCCAGCAGACCATTTTCCTCGGTTCATGATGTTCTAAAAAATCAATTAAAATCTAAAAAAATTTTCAACGCAAAGTAAATTAGCCCAGGAAGTCGCCATGCTTTATTATTTTTACTAAAAAATTGACAGTCTCCTAATGCATGTTTAAAAAGTTTTCTGCGAGTTTCATATCAATCAGTTGAACCGTTCTCTAATTACCACAATTATAAATTTTAAAAAATGCTTTTCCGAGCGCCAAAAGCCGTATTCCTTCAAACAAGTGTATCGCATCTAAAAATTTGTAAAGTAAAAACTTTTTTTCAGGTCTGAATGTCAACTATGACAATACACAAACAAAGTGTTTAAAAACCAGAGTCATACGATTCTTGTGTTCAAGACAAGTTACTGAATTATGATATAATATGCAGACTGCAACAAAAATATCTCACGGTTCGTTTAAAGTGACTTAAAGTCAAAGTTGCGAACACCAAAAATTGTTTGCTGATTTTGTTTCTCAGATATCTAACAACTATTTTCTGATAGAAGAAAAGCTTTGCTTGGCCCGCTTCAGGATATATTCATTTTTAATTTCAAAAAATCGAGGTTTCTTAAAAACCAAGCGAGATATGAAAAAAGCCAAGTAAGAAAATTTTTCCTTTGAATAATTTCTACAAGAATACCCCCTCACTATTTTCTTATCTCTCTGCGTTTTTCTTTTGTTTTTTTTTTTTTGAAAAATTGATTTTTTTATTTTAAGGGGTAAAGAGTGGGTTTTCTTTTTTATGTGAGAGAAAAAATTTGAACAAATAAAGTTTGATGTAAATAACCTGAGATAGTTTCTTCTTGAAATTCTTATCGTTTGCTTGTATCTATGATTAAAAAGAGATTTTCAACGAAATGTATAACAATTTCTGATTTTATGAAAATCTCCAGGAAATTAATGTATAGTAAAGTGGCATTTTCGTAGCCATTTTTCTGAGGAATAATTTTCCTCTCTTAACTTTTTTTCATATCTCGCTTCATGTTCGAGAAAAACTAGAACTTTCGATTTTTCGAAATTGAAGATTAATTATTTTAAAAATAGCTCTAAAAAATATATTTTTTTAATCAGAAAATAGTTTTAATGTATTCCAAATAAAAACTAAAACAACGTTTTTTGTGTTCGCACTTTTAGAACAATGCTTAGGTTATTAATAGGAATTAAAAATAAAACCTTCACGTATATCACAGAGATTTTCATACCAGTGTGATAAATATATTATTTGTTTTCTCCGCTATAGTTCCAATAGTATTTACTAATTTAAAAAGATTCACATATATTCAACATATTTCTTAATCAAGAAAATAAGTAAATTACCTTGAACAGAAAAATAACATGAGCCTGGTTTTAAGATCACTTTCATCTTGTAGTGTCATAGTTATTGACTTTACGATAATCATATGTGAACGAAAGTTGTAGACATAAACCTAAAAAATACTCTTGATTCCACAAATTTTTATATACGGAAAGCTTGTTTGAGGAAAAACAGCTTTTGGTGCTGCGAAAAGCATTTTTTTGAATTTATAATAACGATAATTAGAGAGCGGTTTCATTGATTGACATGAAACTTGCGAAAAGCTTGTTGAACATGCACTAGAACTTCGATATATGGTTCAAAAAATTTCGCACATTTTTTTCGAGCTATGAAAGGCGGAAACTGACAATTTTTAGTAAAAATATAAAAAAATGACGATTTTTTGGGCTAAAGACCAGTAAATACTTTTTAAGATGATTCAGAAATTATGTAACATTTGTTTGTGTTCCAATGGTCAGAAAACCATTGATGGTAAAACCTTTGAATTTAAAGCCAAATATTTTTTGATCTGTTTAATTAAAATAACTTCAACATAGATGAATTCTTTGCGAAATTTTCTAAAAATTTTTTTTTCACATTTCGAGTTTATATGCAATGTTTCTTATTAATATTAGGTACCGTTTTAACTTTTCAAGAAACAAAATGAAAAAAAATACGTTCAGTAATGATAATGCTATTTATACATAATATTGATGACACTAGTAGTACGTAAAATTCCATGATACCAGTCCGAGCTACTGGACTTGGCATTCTTAAGGAAAATTCCATAATAATGGACACTGCCTCAATGTTAATATTATTTGCTGTAAATTATACTTACTGATTAAATTACTGGAAACCATGCAGGTAAGGAGTAGAATAAGGATCTTCATTTTTTGAATAAGACAGATACAGCGTTAGTGAATTGTAAACTAATTTTTGAAGAATTTGAAGAACGGCAACAGGGAAATTTGTGAAATATATTCACTTATATACTAACCAGTATCTGGCTACACAGCCTTATCTGTTGTTTCAAATAGAGTGGGAAGACGAAGGTGTTTTTATTATAGATCTTAAGATTTTTCATATCTACAAGGTTTATTACGCGTGGGACCTTCAGATATATATTAATTAACAATTCCTTATGAATGTGAAGTTCTGAACGTTTAAAAAAAAGACAATCCAAAAATAGTAGCTGACAGTACTAAAAACTAATAAAAAAAGTTACGTTCCTCTAGCTAATGTGGAATCCACTTCACCTCTACCCCTAACACACAAAAATCACTAAAAACACAATTATGTCAAAACTTAAAATTTTTTTCACTGATAATAGCGAAATTCTATATCAAAAGAGCACATAAAAATTTCTATCCCTTTATTTTGTGTGAAATCACTATATACAAGCCCTTAAAGTTTAAATATTAAGTATAGACATACTTAAATATCAAAACTCGAAATATTTCTTCTGATAATGGTGCACTTGATTTCAAAGAAGTACACAGAAAGTTTGATCTATCTAGTTTATGTAGAACTTTCCCTTCTTCTTCTCTCTCTTTTATTCGTAAAATTAAGACAGCAATTTTCTAACGTGCATGTGACGTTTGACACTAATGGTTCCTCAATCTATAGAAAAAAATGGTTATAAACTCATGAAGACAACACAGTAAGTCCCAGAAATATTTTCTATCTGAAGTTGGATAAAAACGCTGCAAACATTTGACAACTACATATAAGTTTACGAATATAATTGTATATCAGTTGAAAATCGAAATCATCATTAATTGTAATGAGGGCTATTGAGAGATACAAATGTTATGAGAGGTTCTGAATGTGGAACGGATCACTACCTCATAGTTTCAAAAATGAAGCTAGGTCAAGGATGGAGAAGAATATTAATAAATAATGATTCGAAGCAGAAGCGAGTTAGAATAGAGAATTTGCAGTAACCAAAAGTACAAATGATATTTCGTCAAGAACTGAATCAATATTCAGGACCAATAAGTTGACTTGGCTAGGAAACGATTATGGGGACAAAAACAGAAAAGTAAAGATACTAGCCAAGAAAGCAAGTATACAATCAAAGCGGATGAAGACAATAAAATGAGAAATGATTTTGAAGGAAATAAGATATTATTTTGGAAATGAGTGAAGAAGATCAGGAAAAGAAGTACTAGTACTGAGTTAGTCTGAATTATGACTGATGAAGGCAAAATGGTATCGGATGCGGACAAAGTGAAAGATTCTATGAGTGATTTTTCAAGAAATCGTATGGAGGTCAAGCTATGGATCATAACAACTGTGACACAGAAGAGGATACGTTGGACAATCCCGTTGTGGGTTGCGAAAGAAGAATCGATATCCGCGACATTATATGCATAATTATAAAACTAAAGGACGGTAGGGCCGCTGGTGTGGATGGTATCACTGCTTAAATGCTTAAGAGCGATATAGATGCTTAAGGTCGATATTCGCTTGTGTGGCTCAGCGAATTTATAAATATGAGTGCCATGAACGGAGAAGTTCCAAATGATTGCAGAAGGGCGATTATCATTTCAATCTACAAGGGAAAGGGTGATAAAGGTGACTGTACTAATTACAGAGCGGTAAGCCTAATAGCTACCGTAGGCATAGTATTTACCAAAATACTTGCTGGTAAGGTCATGGGAATAACTGAAGAAGGAATCGAGGACGTCCAATGTGGATTTATGTCAGCAAGATCATGTGCGGATCAGATATTCAGATTGACACAGATCATGGAAAACAGTTTGAAAGTAAATGAAAGAGTATTCTGTGCGTTTGTTGATCTGGAAATTTTTTTCGATTAGGTGGATAGAATTAAGCTTCGGGAAGTTCTGAAAGAATATGAAGTAAATGGTTGGCTTCTGAAAGCAATAAGAACAATATGTAATGGTAGTCAAGTTAGTTTAACAGTAAATGGACAATTGAGTGATTGGATTTATATTAAGCATGGCGTTAGGCAAGGCTGCGTTGTGTCCTCCTGGATATTCAATACATGCAGATGATCAGATTGTTACGGCAAAATCAGTCGATGATTTGCAGAGAATGATGATCAGACTGGTTATTAGCATGAAGAGTATGGGTCTTGAGATTTCCATGAATGAGAAAAAAAATTATTGTGTTTGAAACAAGGAATAAGAAAACAGTATGCAATATTGCCTTAAACGAAGAGAGGATGAAACAAGTTGATGACCTTATGTGTTTTGGAAGTTCATTTACTGCTGACGGAAAGATAGGTACAGAGATATTCAGGCGTATAAACGAGGATAGAAAGATTAACGGCAGCTTACGAGCCATTACTAGAAGCAAAAATGTAACGAATAAAGCTAAAATTGCAATATATAATTCTGTGCTTGCACCCACCGTGCTGTATGGTAGCGAGACCTGGACGTATCAAGAAAAAGGTAAGAGCAAAGTGAACGCGGTTAACATGTAATTTCTGCAGAATGTATGCGGTTAAACGCTAACTGATAAAGTGAGTAATGAGTGCGTTTTTAAAGAATGATTGAAATGGAATGTGTGAGTGAGTCTCTAAAAAGGAGACATCTAAAGAGTCGTAGAAATACAAGAGCGTGTATGAAAAGATATATGGATATAAAGGAAGCACAGGATGTATGCAAGGATAGGGACGAATAGAGGACAACTGTTTATAAAAGGAAGTGTTTCGCTTCAAAGAAAGATTTTTGATACTTATTTAATTTACTATGGGCCTCAAACGATTTTCCTATGATGGATTTTCTATACTTTTTTCGTGATTATAGGAAAATGTTATAGTAAATATTATAGGAAAGTCACTCCAGCAAAATCAGTATAGAAATAAATAATATTACAATATTGAAAGAATTTTTGCAAAAAGTAGGGAAACTGTGAATAAATGATTTATTTTGGACCACTCATATGAAATTACATGCAAATTGTGATATTTACGAGAATTAATTACATTTCAAATAGATCACCATAACAAATTATAATGAAACTGAAATACCATCATTTTTCTTCATACATCATATAATGGATTTTAAAAGATAATAAAAATATATGACACAGTGATTAGGGATGATCGGGAAAGAAGGGGTGAAGGAAAAGCTAATAAACTTCAGTATATTGAGAAAATCTCATTTCATTACTCAGGGTCCTAGGGGTTGATTTTTGACGGTAGCTTCAATCAAATTTCGAAAATTCGAATGAGCCGCGATTCTAGACAATAACCATATTGTACTAATGTAAATATAAAACGATGAAACTTTGGACATTTCAGATTGAAATTAATTATTCAACTTAGCATTGGCTTTCATTACTTCTTTAATTATAAAATATCATTATTGAAAATTATTATTAATTTCATTTTGATGTACAATTTCAAAGATTTAAATTTTATCTCAAATAATTTGGTATATATTGAATAAAACATTATTTTATTTTTTAGTTATGTGTTTCTCAACTCAAAATAATGGAATAAACCAATTCAAAAAACAGGAATGAGAAAGACAAAAGCATCTCTGCGAACCAACTTTATGCTGCGAGCGGCATGCATTAGCTGCTTACGCTTGTAGATTATTATTAGTTATTATTTTTTCATGATATTTTGCCATTTTCATTTAGCTAACGTTGAAAGCGTTTTGATGAATTCCCAGAAGTTCATTCCACCCAGTCAGGAAATAAAAGAGTTTATTGCAAATATTTGAAAATAGGTTTGAGTATTTATTTTAAAATACTCATAAAAATATTTTTCATGAAGTTTGCGCATCTGCACATAAAAACGATGTCAACAAAGCTACAAACATAATTTTATTTAAACATGAGGCCAATAAGTATAGCGGAAAGCTATGCGATAAAAAGTTTATTGCTTTGCTGACATCATGCTTATGTACAAATGAGCATGTAATATTGATATAACATTGAAGCAACGAAAAATTGCTATTTCAACTCCTCACGAACTATAGTCAAAAGTCGGAGATAAAACTTGTTTTTCAATTTGACCAATTTCAAGCCTATTCTCAAAACACCTGCGATTTTGAGGATTACATTCTCATATCGACAGTCGCGCTCGAGTTATTAGATTGCAAAATAAGATTATGCAGATAAGATAATTAGAAGTATTGGAAATATGTTTATTCTAATTTTGACAAGTCTTCACATTAATCAAATATTGCAAGAAATATTTTCAAAAAATATATTTTTGTCATTTACTAACTGCGCTCAAACTCTGGTTCTATCAGAAAACTGGTTTTAGATAGTTTTGGACATTTTTAAAATCCTAGAAGTTTTTAAATTCATAAATCTCGTTGAAGTCTACTAAATCTTCTTTATTTGGTGAAAAGATAGCCTTTGCTATTTTTCACAATTTTGAAAATCATAATATATCTCTTATAATTTCCATCGAATTTAAAAATGTACGTAAGATCATTTTTAAGTATTTTTTTCATCCACCAGAACTTTTGACAACAACTACTAAAATTCTTAGAAGAATTATGTTTTCAGTTTTCAAGACTCTCTACATTATTTTTATTGGATTAATCTGGTTAGAAAATCTTATCTTCGTTTCGGGACCCTACAAAAGTATGTCAAATCCTTCAGAAGTTAGCATGGCAAAAACATTCAGGTAGCCAAACAAACAGGTAACAAAGAACTTTATGATTTTTGAACTCTTTGAAATGATAACTAAATGATTTCAAAATATTTCTGAATATTGAGAAGTATTTAAAGGAATTTCAGGACATTTCAACGGTTTTTATGGGATTCGAATGTATTCCATAAGACTTCAGGGGAACTAATTAGATTTCAAGCGAATACAATACATTTCGCCAAATTTCAAAGGACTTAAAAGGAAAATTTTACATTTCTATTTCATTCTCTTAGTTAGAAATTCTTAGGGTTTGAGATTTTTTCATTATATTTGAAAGCGTTTTTATTTAGGATGAAAACAATTGAAATATTGAACATTATTTAATAAAAGCAATTTCAAATTGGTATCATTCTAAATCGAAGATTTTTCATTTAAAAGCCTTGAAAATTGAACTGTCTCTCAAAATTAAACATTGAAATTTGCATAATTTATAATTAAACGAGCTTGGAATTGAAGAATTTACAACTGAAACTTTCGGTGTTGTTTATTTCTTTAAGAAGGTGTTAAAATTATAGAATAATTCTGAATTAAATTCGTATAAAGTGTATAAACTGTTGGATCATAAATAAATTTCAATTTGAAATTTGAACAGATTATAAAATTATTTTATTTCACATTGAATGTCAAAATAGTTAAATAATTTTAAATAAATATAAAACGTTCCCAATCGAACAGGTGCAAATTCAACTGTACAGGTAAGGCTTTAAATGTTTTTTGCAGCAGTGCAATGATCCTAAACAGCTGTGTGAGCAATGAAAATGAAACTCTTAAAATTTATTATACTTTTGAAATGTACATTGGAACCTCGATTCAGAGGCTGTCTCGGGTAAGGCCTGCGATTGCCGAGAAGTCCTTCCAAGAATTTCTACATCGTGAACAGTTAGGGCTATATGAATCATTTCCAGTAGGAATATATAATATTAATTAACTGTATTTTCTACAAATGTGATTTTTGTTATCATAGAGGATTGACCTTTTTTAATAAGAAAGACTGAAGAATGAAAAGAAAATTTTCCTCGTGAACTTAACTTAACTTAACATATCTTTATATCATCCCCATATGCCACTGTATATATTTTCTCTTCGTCTAGCATTATTTCTCCTGATCCTTTACTGTTCATCACCTCTTCCAAATCTGAAATTAATATATTAAACAGGACCGGTAGAGGACAACCTTGCTTGACAATATAAAATGTAGATTTTTACAAAAAAAGGCGTCGCTCATAAATGACAGAGGGAGGGGGTTCGCCAAAGCGTAACAGTAATGGTGTCGGAATACGGAAAAATTTAGAAAATGCGTGATGATAGGGGGGGAGGAGTAAAAAATATCGGAAAATTGCGTGACGTCATTTATGGACGACGCCAAACTCACTCTAATATTCTTTACCATATTTTTTACTTTAGCCTGCTATAAGGAAAACTGTAAGTTTTATGTGGGGTCAATTATTTTTGTGTCTAGAAGAATATTTTGTCCTAAAATCTAATTTTAGAATTTTTAAAGACTAGGATTTGTTCTTGATCACAGAAAACCATTGCTGGGATATTCGTCCGTAGATTTCATTCAATGAATCCGAATTCGAAAACAGAGTCCTTTGATCATGTTAGCGTTTTTGAAACAATGAGGTTCAAAAATTCCATTTACTTGACATTCAGCACATTTGACTTCATTTATCTCAAAATATGACGTGATAGAAAGATTTCGTTTCCAGGTCGGTTGCAGCGATCAGGGAAAAATACGTTCCTTCAATGTTACATTTAAAATGTTAGCCCATGTAAGTAGTGTATATTTTGAAAATTTTGTGTTCAATTACAATATTTCTCATCATAATTAAGTACTGTTTAGTATTACCAAATTTTCCGCCTGGGGTTAATTTCATGGAAATCTTCGTACCAACAATTTTTCATCTCTGACCTTTTCCAGAATACAAAATAAGAATAAACTCACGGTTAGTACTAATGATTGGTTGAACTTTCTGAAAACTTCTTAATAATAGACACTGCCTTAATGTTAATATTATATTATATGATATTGCACTTACTGTTTTTTAATGAAAACCATGCAGGTAAGGAGTAGAATGACGATCTTCATTTTTTCAAACTAGATACAGGGATAAAGAATTCAAAACTAATTTTTGAAGAATCTAAAGAACGGCAACTAGGGAATTTTTGAAATATATTAACAGATATACTAACCTTCTGTTTCCACAGCTTTATCTGCTATTCAAGAAAGAATGGAAAAACGAAGGCTTTTTATCATAGATCTTAGACTTTCTCATGAATGCAAGATCTATTACACATAGGATCTTTAGATAGATTTAAATTTACAATTTGTTGTGTGAGTGTGAAGTTTGCAACGTTAAAAAAAACACAAACAAGATTCATCCCAATGGTGTCGCAATGAGAATGTAATCCTCAAAGCCGCAGGTGATTTGAAAACCTTCCTCAAATTCAAATTGAAAAAAAATTTCAGTTCCGATTATTTTTTTGATCTAATCCACAATATTCATGATATTCGAAAAATAAATTTGAAAAGCAAACAGTGAGCATACGGAAACGAATGGTAGGCGCCAGAACGTACCCGCGCATATTTCTTCATTTTGAAAAATGGAATATTCTGTATAGATTGGTTCTCAACCAATTTGCAAATATAGTAGCTTACAATCCTACAAACTGCCTAAAAGAATTCTGTCCCTCCAGCGACTGTGAAACCCCCAAAATTCTACCCCCAATTTTTCAAAAATTCTTTAAAAATACACTTTAAAACTCAAAATGTCTTCTCTGTTAATGGCAAAATTTCAATCAAGAAAGACACAGAAAAAGTTTTTCCCCTCTAGAAATCTCTACGTGAAACCCCTAGGAGTTCAAAAATAGTATAAATACACTCAAATATCAAAACTCGATGTTTTTTCGCTAATAATGGTACATTTGATTTTAAAAAGTACACAAAAAATTGCATCTCTCTTGGTCATCTGAAGCACTTTTTTAAAATAAAATTAAGACAGAAATTTTCTTACATGTATGTGACGCTGTATGTGTCTCTGAGAGGACATTTTAAAATATAAAATGAAGACGTATAAAGAAAATCAGGGTGGGTTCTTTTTGGAAATCGAGTTTTAAGAAAAATCAAAATTTTGGTTAAAAAAACATGAGAAGTAAGCATGAAGGAGCTGTTGCAATAAATTGTTACCTCAAAATTTGGACTCTACTGAGTTTTTCTACACTAAAAAAAAAATTTTAGTTAATTTGATTAGAACTGAACTAAGCGGTACTGCCTGTAGTGAACTAGAGCGGTTCGTGTTTAGAGACTCAAAAAGTCCGAAATAGAAAAGGTACAATAACTTCTACAACAATTTTTTTCGAGTGAAATTTTTGGCAATATATATTTCCTCTACCAAACAAATTAATAGCCAAAGTTTAAGAAAAATCTATGCTTTGACCCAAGTAGGAACATTTAGGTGCCCAGAGTGTAGCGTGCCATACCAAGTTACATAGAGATTTGGATATCGTGGATCTGGATGTGGAGTGCGTACATG